>JAGVVM010003761.1:0-17534 GCA_019149425.1 Psidium friedrichsthalianum
GCCCAGGACCTGGCGGGCGCAGGCCGGCCACCGTTTACTATCCGAAGGGCAAAAGCGGAAATCAGTGAGTCGTACAATCAATATAAAAGCGTGGGATCCAAATTTTGACTGGTCATCTTTTGATACCCAAGGCCCTTATTAGCACGGCCTTAAAAATATTTATTCGGTGAAATTTCGTTGGGAGACAGAGAAAAGGTTCGGTGTGGAATTCGGCATTTGGGTTGTGTAGATGGCCCCCCCCCCTTGTAAATTGGATGGCTCAAGGCCACCAATGTGACGGTGCTACTTTGGAAAGATTGCAATATTAATGTTGTCAACCAACGTTTTATGGCATTTGACACTGAGGTTGTTATTATAACCGCGCGAGTACAATGATCTTCCAACATTAGTTCTCTTTCTTTGACATCTCCACTTGTTCTAGATGCCCATAATCGCTTCCGCTCATTCGGTTGATAAGAAGCAAGATCTCTCCCAATTATTTTCTCGTCAAAATGTGTTCTTCCAAATCTGCTCTTCGGATTCGTGTGCTCTCAGAGGCCTTTCTCTTTAGCCTCCATCCCTCTACCTGCGCCTGTACTTTACTGGGGAGCCTCATATTTATGGAACTTCTTTGCTATCACTGGACTTTGAGGATCATCCCATTAGAATTACTTCACAATCATCTCCCTATTAAATATTCAGATTCTCTGCCGTAGGCCTTGCTGGACGCACTACCCTCCCGCATCAAAAGCATTTTACTTATTATCATAGACAAACGGGAGAGATGGAATGGTACGTCGCCACGTACCACTTTTTGGTGGAAGTTGATCAGTGGGTCTGAGTGGTTGCGTGCTACAAGGGCGGGCGAACCTACAGTCATCTCTCGCGATTCCTTGCATATTTTGATCTTAAATCTAGGAAAAACTATAGGGCATTCATTTAAATGTCATAATTCGTTGTTAATCACTGAAGTGTTTATATACATTTTAAAAGTTTTGTTTCTAACCATCCTCATCGGGTTTCAAGCATTTTCAGATGAACTCTTTACAAAAAATTCAGGTTTTAATAAGTAACACCATTCATGGATATATATTAGATGATTTTCTAGCAAGATCCACATGAGAAAGAGGGATGGATAGTGGTTTATGGGGCACATCAACCAACCTTAGTTATGGCCTTTAGCTAAACATCAGTCAATGCATTAGGCTATAGAAATGGATGATTTTGTGTTTATTTTTTTTTACTGAACTAGGCATAATCATGTAAAGGTCCATGTCTCCATCCTTTCCTCCTCACTAAAGGGCCATATTGTGATAATCCTACTTTCCATCCCTTTATCATGGTGAATGGCCATTTCACTCCTTGTCCTAAAAACCGCTTCGTATTAATCCTAATCTTCTTTTTATAATTTTTTCCACCGTTAAAAACGAACAAACTGTTAGGTACTAATGTCCCTCGATTTTCCTTGTAATCGCACATTTTTAAAAGCTAATACATATCTTACCTTTTCAAAAAAAAAAAAAACCGATTAGGAACTAATGCTTAACCTGCCGCCACACGGGTCATCAATCTTTTGTTAAATATAAAAGTAACTTTACAGCTAAGCAAAGACCGCGCCTCATTGCTGACATTCTCATAGACTTTTAAATTTGATGGCTTTTTTTTTTTTTTTTTTTCATTTTCTTACTGGTTTTTATGATGATCCCATTATGGCCAAGTCTCCACGTCCCTCCTTCCCTTGCTCCAAGAAAAACCATTTAAATATCACGAAAAATTGCTATAAATTAGTGTACAGTTGGGTTGCGGAGATGGCCTTTGATGCGACAAGTCCCCTCTTCGTACAAACGAATATTTTTTTCTGCATTTTACTGTTCCTTTATTAATTATATTATTATGTTATACTGATTAGAAAGACCTTGTCCCTTCACTTCAATTAAACCCTTAGCTGCACGAGGTAATGTAGTTCCATTAAGAGCTAAAGGAAACCGGTGATCTTCATGATTTGCCCGATGTGGGCGTTCTCCTCGTTGACATATTAGGTTATGGTTAATTTATATCTTTTATTCTAATTAATATTACTATTTACTTGAGAATGCTTCTTGACATTTTCATGTATTATCTTAAGCAAATTTGTGCTAATGAAGCCTTCTACGCGTCTCTTAGTGAAAAATAAAAAAACTTGTTGTGGACAAAGTATTAATGTCATTTAATTTTTATGCCAACCATAATTATTATAGTAGAATGTGACATAATTATCATAAAATTGCAATATGAGTTATATTGGTTGGAATATTTTCTTTCTTTTTTCTTCTCGATAAGAAAGGGTAATCGCGCCCGCATATGCGTTGGCTTATACAGACTTCTGAGGGCATCGTGTCAAGATGCCTTACATCGTACAACAGCAGTGGCCACGTGGTGTTGTTCCCTCGTTAGTTTCGTCATGTGAGTTGCCAGAACGAGACAACTTCTGTCCTAATTCTCCTTTTAAATTTGTTGATGAGGCTGTTCATTTCCCACTCCCCCTTAGTCCTGCCTGATGGTACAGTCTACTTTTTATGTCTAGTTAATTATTTTCCACCGACAGTGCTTCTAATCGGCAAAAGAGTAGATATGGGGCCCCGCTCTTGGGCATGCACGGTTCTGTCATGGTATTGTGAGAATAATTCCATGGCAGCCTTCTTCGAAAAATAATTTTAGTATGACGTCATGAATGAATTGTCTCATTCAACGCATAATATGAACAAGCAATGAATGAAAACCCAATACTAAGCACATTAGAATGACAAAAAAAGACAAAAAGAAAAGAAAAATAGGTGTTTCCACTTCAAACCACTGTAAAAATAAAAAAAAATAGAAATATCAACTTGACCTTTGTGGTATAAGCATGGCCTAAGGAAAATCTCATGCATGAGTGGAGAGGTTCCTTTGTGATCCACATTTTGAATGAGACCCTTCTTTTTTATTTAACTGTCATGAATCCATCTCCTCACGAGCCCAAACGATTCCCCATTTGCATTACACGATTTTCATGAGACCTAGATATAACACCGAAGTCCAATATGTTCCAAATATACTCTTCTAGTAACTTAAATAGTGTTGAGTTTTTATATGTGAAAATAGAGTTTCCATGATGAAGGTAGGTGATCAAAACCAATACGCATAAATGATCAATTTTCTCAAACAATTACAAAAATATCGAGACTAAGATTGGTCATGATGATATGGGGACATATCAAAGTGTCAAGATAGTAGCGCTTTAGTGTATTGCTGAAAAATGGCACAATCGGCCTTACGATTGTACAAAACGTACTCGAGTCTTGAATTTTTCAATTGAATCGATTTAGTCCCTACTAGTGAAAGACAAATGCAGTCACAATCACACTTGGTCAAGTTTTTGCTTGATTTATTTGACGTGTCACCCTATTGATGGCTGATTGTCTTACGTGAAGGATGATGGTGTGACTTGAACTAGAACTACATGACACGACATTATTTGTTCTTGGATAAATGGCGTCATTATTTGGTTGGGGTTGCCGGCTAAAGCCTCAAATTACCAGTGAACAAAGTAATAGTAGATCCGACCACATCTTGATTGAATGAGGACTCGACAGGGAATGGGGACACCCCATTTATCAAATGTCTTAGTCAAATTATTGCATCTTGTTGTTTTGTAGCAACGTTCACAGCTTCTTCTTCTTCTTCTTTTTTTTCCTGATGAGAGTCATCGATTGGGAATCCTATGAAGAAATTCATATATATCACATCACAAAAAAAAGACAGATTTTTTTGGTGATCGAGGCAAAGATGCTCCACAGTAATTATAAGACACGGAAGAAAAGTGAAATAAATAGCGAGGAGTGGTTCCACGAACACAGGCCATCATGAAATGACGTGTGAAATTTGCTTTATGGACAACTTTGGGCCGATTTTTATTCGGGAGATATATAGTCCAATTTACTTTGTCAATTCTCATTGGATGAGCTAAAGACATTAAAAAGTATATAGTATTAAATTATGAAATGTATGGATCTTATAAAACATTTGGTGTAAATGGTAACTATATAACAAATCACATTTGCTCCCAAATGAAGTTAAGTATAATTTAGTGCATCCCAGTTATCAATTCTTTTTTTAAGCATTTATCAATTATTTAGATTCGCATGTACATTGTATCCAAATTTATATTGAGTTAACATATATTTCATAGATGAGTTTTGGCGATTAAGTCTATATGTACAGTTCAAATGTGTCTAAAGACTATTAGATTCATCCAATGTAATGTATTTAATGCAATAGCATTTTTAAAATGCTCATAAATTATGCAGTAGCCAAGATAATAAAACTAACATAGGAGTTACTGTACATTAAGTGTGACTTTTTCTTCCCAAAAATAAAAATAAAAAAAATAAGACTTTTTCAATTTTCTGAGTTCCCATGACTTTTCGCCACTCATTTTATGCTATTCTTTCTTTGCTCCAAGAGCCTGGTCCTTCTGGCCATTTTTCATTATATTGGGCCAACCATAACCAGCGTGCAATCAACAATCAAGAATCATGTGGTATCCAAGCTTCGACTGATCAATCTATTAGACATCCCTAATGCACTTAATTAGCACTGATTTAGAAGATTCATTAAGTTAGATATTTACTTATCTGATACGTAAGAAAGGGGTTAATTAATTAATTCAAACAATTGGTGGTAATTCGAATTTCCTAATTGTACAGTTAGGGGCCCACCAATTAGGATTACGGTTGTATGTTTGAAAGAAAATTCCAATATTTAATGATTATCAACCAACTTTTTATTTTGATTTTAACATTTAGGATTGTTATTATAAACATCACAAGTACAATATCATTCCAACACGAGTCCTCTTTCTTTGACATCTCCAACTCGTTCCAATCATGTGGTCGTTTCATTTTCTGATTCAAGTTGATAAGATGCAAGATCTCCCACTAAATTATTTGCTCTTCAAAATTTTGTTCTTCCAAATTTTCTCTTTGAGATTGGTTATTCTCTCAAGAATTCACTTTCCCTCTAGCCTCCATTAGTGAACCTTCTCCTTCAACTTCACCTTTTGAGCCATTGACATTGATATAACTTCTTTATTGTAAAATGGGACTTTGGGATCATTCCATTCAAAGAGATTCACAATCATCTCCCTATAAAACATTCAAGTATCTCTGCAATAGTCTTTGCTAGAAGCAATACACAATCAAGCATCAAAAGCAATTACTCATTATCATAGCAAAAATTTTCACATTATGCATCGAAAACAAACCCATTGAAAACCAACCACACTGAGACCTTTAGTCATCTCCACTAGAAAGAGAAGATAATAAAATCCTTTTTCGAAGAAAAATTGAAGAATCAATTTATACTGAATCAGTCGAAACAACGTGCATGGATAGTCAGGATGCCTAATCTCTTCGAATTTTCCATACAAATTAATAGTGTATTGCCCGAACATCTCGGCGTGGGTTTTGTTGATGGAAAAAGCCCCAATCGAAAATCTAATGGTTAAAGCGTCGTCCATACGTCACCAACCTTTCAATTTGGACTTGCTTGCGGGCTTTGTTCTTGGCTTAGAAGCGAATCCCTATCTTATGATTTTGTTCATGCTCTTGCACTCACAAGAGAAGCTTTCTCTCATACTCCTTCTCAAGAATGGTCAATCTGGAGTCCCAAAATGAGGATTATTGTTACAAATGTCTTGAATTTTTATGGTTGGGTTGATTGATGACCCGACATATCCGATGCTTTTTGTGCGACCCAAAAATAAAGATTTAGTTTCGCGACGCGGAGAGTTGGGCCGATAGGCCAACTCGTAGCAAGCGAATAAATCTTAATGGGGTATGACGTATGTCGCGGGAGTTCGGGGGCTACGCTCCCACCCGAAATTTTGGGAGCACTATTTATACTGCGTTACGGTTTTTTCACTAATGTAAGTTTTCCCTTGTTTCGAGAGAGTGAAATGAGCCGTGTGCTTTGTAATCCTTTCTCTTTCTTGATTATAGTATAATTGAATTTTGTCTTACCCATGGACGTAGATCATTTTGTGATCGAACCACGTAAATTCTTGTATTCTGTGTTCGTTTTCCTGTATTTGTTACAACAATTATTATATTCAAACTGCTTCACGGGCATCGGAGTGAGAGATGAGTTCGCAAGGAGTAGGGGCAGTGCCAATTTAGCAAAACTTTGTCAGTAATGCTAATATGGAATGTAATTTTGATACTTATACTATAAAATTTGACTAATTTTAGGAGGGAGGAGAGCTTTTTCTTTCCATCCTCCCTATTATTTTTGGTTTTGTGAGAAATATTCCCAAGAAACATGTGAAACAATGCAGAATGCAGTTGTTAAACGATCAATTTACAAAAGTATCAAGCTTTCGATGACGCTAACTTTAGTGTTATGATGTATACAGTCCAAACCTAGATTTTTATCGACAATTCAAGCGTTCGTCCTTGTAAAAGCACAAAAATAAGAAAATAGCAAAAAAAAAAGAGCAAAAAAGAACAGATAAATAAATAAACAAACAATAAACTAATTAGAAAATGATGGGTGTTGAAAGGGGGCTTTTCTGGTTCTTGGCCCAGCTCAGATAGCTCACAAGATAAAATTTCGTTTAAGTCCATCAAGCCCATCGAGATAAAATTTTCAGAGCAGACACATTCGTGGCCCAATTCATTCTATATGCCCAAGTCACAAGTATCCTCTGGTTTTCTCCAGTCATTCCCAGTATGTGACCTTTAATGTAGATTCGCCAAAAAATTAGTCCCGAGTCCTCGTTTCCATATAAATATATAGTAAGTAATAATAAACATAGAAAATTCGAAGAAATAGAAAAATAAAAAATGGTTAAAAACTGAAACTTTGATTACATTGTTAGATTTTAGTACTAGATGTAGCTTAGTCTTGTTTAGTTAGAATCCACTTAATTTAGGGGTTTTAGTGAACAACTTTGGTTATGGATTAGATTTTGTAGATTGATGTTTTAGGTAAGAAATTGGATTCAATTTGAACTTGGCTCATGGAGGTTGCTGACCTGGGGCTAGACCATGTTATATTTTTGACCCCCTTGTATTAGATTACTTTGTTGAACTCAATCTTTTACTCGTTCTTTTATTACTGTTTTTGTCAAATTGGTTGTGATTCTTTTTAATTTCTGTTGCGAGTGCTTATTCTAGTTAAATGGTTTGGTTACATCTTAGGGTCATAATAAAAACCAAACGCATCCCATAGACCCTTATTGGAGGGGAACTTTAGGATTCATAATTTGCTAAAAAAAATGTGTGGCATTTTAGCTGACAGAAAATGCTAATATTTATGTATGTCACTTATTTTGGTACCAATTTTTTTTATCACTTCAGTGCCAAATCGAAGAAAAAACGATCATTTTAGTGCTAGGGCGAGAAATTTTGGCCAAAATATATATGTTGCATTTTATTAAAAATGTTTTAGTGCCACGTCATTTATAAGTCCACTTGGCAATTTTTTTTAAATAAAAATAGTCCACAGGAAAATTCTATTTAAAAAATCCATGTAGTAATTTTTAGTAAAAAATTCAATCTTAAAATTAAAAATAAGTTAAAAAGTAAAAAAAAAAAATCTCAACTTGCTGGCAGCATTATCAATTGACTACCTGCCAATCGGAGAGCTATTTTAGATTATTTCCTTTGATGTTTGTTGATCTTTCAAGATGTTTATTGAGCCGACCAAGAAAATGAACAAATTTGAGTCCAAATTTAAGAGCCTTAAATATATTGCAGTTCTCAAAAAGTCACAGTTCAAGTCTTTATGTATTTAATGCGTTCTCTAGTTCCTAAGTCATTATGTGTTTAATGCCTACTCTATTTCTTATGTAATAGTTTACTCATGCTCGGAGGGTTGTTCTATGCTCGTCTATATAAGCATGTTATGATGACTAAATGAGGATTTGTGTGATTAATATTTATTTGAGCCTGTGGCTTGAGAAAGAACAATGTCTTGTTTTTGCTGATATATCCCTTATTGGTGGAGAGCGACTTATCCATTGACGTTTCAATTGTGTTGTCTCTTACTTCTCTACACTCTCTCTTGGCGTCACTTATGACAGTACACACCCCACTTTATTCAGGATAAGCAAGTTATCTTTGTCTATGAAAACGAGCATTAATCTTTTCAACTGGGAGAAGACTTGGGCTGTTTACAATTGACAGATTCACATTACCGTCCGCAATTATTTAAAATCCACAATAATTTGTCAAGCAAAATAACAAATTTCTTCTCACTTCTTTCATAACTTCCAATACCCGATACTCATAAACCACGTGAAGCGCGCATAACTATTGATCGTCACACAACAATGGTATAGGCTTCTCAACGACACATGCCCCCAACTTGATTTCAGCTCCCTCGAATCGCTTGAGTTGAACGATTATTCCCCAAAATGGTAAGTCTCGTACCTAATCCTACGATCCTGAAGCTGAATCAGAGCTCTGATACTCTTCCCATTGGACTACTTGTGAGCCGACTCTAGGCACGTGGTGCGATCCCAATTTGCCATTTGCTGGGCAACGCGCCATCGCCACATGACTAAGTGAGAGAACTATGGCTTTCTCCACTCTAGTATGAAGTTGTCCATTCCCGTGTCATCGACAACTTGATTGAGAATGCATGCCTTAGCAACATCAAAGGGTCCAAAGGCTTCTACTTGGGCCTATTGCAAATTCTGGAGAAAATTGTCAAAAAATGCTAACCTATCATACTTTTGCTAATCTAGTCCTAAATCTTTTATGACAATTGAGTCTTAAACATTTTTACGTTTTGTCAATTGAGTCCATCAGACCAATTTCGATTAGAAATCGCTGACGTGGACTCCAGACCTTCTATGAGGCATGGCTAACACTAACGTAGATAATTATTAATAATATTTTAATATTTTCCAAATTTTTATTTTTCTTTTCTTCACTTTTCCTTCTTTACTTGTTTCATTTTTTTTTTTGCCTCTTATCTTCTTTTCTTTCTTTCTTCTTTTTCCCTTCGACGACTTCAGGAGAGGGCCAGCCTCGCCGACCTAGGGAGAGGGATGCCTTGGCCTAGGTGGGCAAGGGTGACCCTCGCTAGGCAAGGTGTGGGCATCCCTTGCTCGAGGCCAGCGACTTCCATAAGCCACGAGGCCTGCGATGGCCAAAGGAGGGATAAAAGGAAAAGGAGAAAAAAAAGAGAAAAGGAAAAAAAAAGTAAACAACGGAAATAGAAGAAAAGAAAATAAAAATTATTCAAAATTCAAAAAAAAGTAAAGCATTATCAAAAAATTGTCAACATTAGTGTTGGTCGTACACGTAGGACGGTAGGCATTCACGTTAGCAATTTTTGGCCAAACTTGACTGGATTAATTCAATTGGCAAAACATAAAAAATTTTAGGACTCAATTGACACACCTAAAAGGTACAAAGGTCATGTCTGCTGCTCACTCTCAAAGCTTATATAGAAGAGACCGAAAGCAATTGCTATTACTCTTTGTTTAGGTGTGCATACTTTTGTTTTTTTTTTGGGTCGGATGGTTGCATACTTTACTCGTTTTTATTTATGTATGTTACTCCTTTTAGCTAAATTGCATTTTGGAATTTGCTAAAACCGTTGGGTTTCTCGGCGCCACCAAGACATCATTATGTTATTAATTGATTGTTTGCGGTGTCGTTATTACACATTATTTATATCCAATCAATCATCATTCATTTTCAATTCGGTTTCACTAGTTATAACGATGGCACTAGTGATACTAATTATGACAGGCCATTATTAATCAAGTATTTCGTTCTAGCTATTTACGAAATACTTGATTAATAATTATTTTAAACTCCATAAATTATTTTTTGAACTCCATAAATTTTTGAAATCAGTTTCTACTCTTGAATCGCATAAAAGAGATTCAAATTACTGGGATATTATGTGATTAGTTCGTATCAAAAATAGAAAATTCAATTAAGCAAGTCAAAAAAGAGATGGTGGAATCAAAATAATTCCTATAAAGTTCTATTTCTGTCAAAGGGCAATATGAATGTTTTATTGTGTTTCACCAACGCACTAAAAGGGCTATACAATATATCGGGTGTGGAAGTATGACAACATTTTTATTGGCAAATAGGAGGTTTTCGAGTCCATGCCCAAATCTTCATTACTTCTTGAGTTGTAATTGCTATCTGATTAGGTTCAGCCAGTATAGCTGTTTGGAATCCACAAATCATTCTGAATGACAATCAAAATTTTTTCGAATATGTCATTGAATTCATTCAAGACATTAGCAAAACTCAGATTGGAAAAGACGTTTGTGACCCCGAGCTCCTCCATCCTCGAGGTCCCTTGGGGCTCCGGTTACATCACCTTTCTCCACAGCTTTCAGTTCTTGTGAGGGTCGAGCCCTTGCCGAATCCGGCGAAAGCTACCAAGGAAGAAATGTTGAAGAAGAAGAAGAGGAGGAGGAGAAGCGAGAGGTGAAGAAGAGAAGAGAGAGACACATCGAGAAATTTGTGATGGTGGGCCCAAGATGATACGTGTCACTATTTAATCGGCTATTGCGAGTTTGACGTGGTCAACTTGCGTACTTAATCCATGATCAAATCTTCCTCCATAGCTCCCTGTGCCATTCCCTTCAATCTCTGGCCCCTCTCTCTATAGACTCTGCTCGATTGTTTCTCGTCTATACTCTTGTGATTTGTGATGATTGTGATGGGGAAGTTCGCTTTTTGATGCCCTGAACAGTTACATGCTTCTTCGCTAGTTGCCTAGTTTCGAGCGAATCAAAACCAGGTGATGTTTTCTTTTGCCCGAAGGAATTTCATAGGCAATTAAGGAAGCACTGGCGCCAATGGCTGCCAGTGGCACAAGAGCCGGGGCAATGACCCTCCACCCCTGGGGCTGCAAGAGCTGGAGGTCGCCTCCAATAGGTATGTTGTCGCAGCTGCAACACCGTGCCTGATTCAAGGACATCACATCAACCTACACATCTTCCTCCGCCTTGTGGTTCAATTTCGTCCTTCAGTGGCTGCTCGACTGCCTGGATCAAGGCCATCACATCAACCTCCGCTGCATCCTGCTCCACTAAGCCCACCACCAAGCCCTTGGGCCAGTGGAGAAGGTGGGGCGGGTGCGTCGAGCATGGCGATGTCGGAGGGATGGCAAAGGAGGAGGAGGGAAGAGCTGGATGGCGTCAGAGGAGTAGAAACTGTCCTAGAGGTAGTCGCGATGGGGCTTGAGGTCGGAGGCAACGGTGGGGAGCTTCAAGGGTTCAATTCATACATGGTTTTTAAAGAACTCAGTTAAAACCCATTCTAGTTGGACTTTAATAATTCACATCCATTTTGACTCAACCCTTCAAATGTCTAATAACCCACTTACAACCCAGCCTCACACACACACACACGAGTAAAAAAATTGGGTCCACGATCCATTATGATGCATCTACCTAACACCATCACAAATATTGCACCACATCCCAATGTGTTGGTGGGGGTGCATGCATGAGGGAGTTAGGTGAAAGAAATCCCACATCGGGGATGTTGTGCATGGACCAACAATACATTGTAGTTAGCCTATAAGTTTCTGAGTGAAGATAAGTCCGAATGAATATATTGGCAGGTTTGAAGATGGGTTACTTCTTGGCACTTGTCTCAATAAAGATATCAGACTTTTGTTGATCTTACGCTCTAATAACTTACTTACACAGTGGCACAATGAAAAACTTTCGAAGCACATTGTTTCTGATGTATACACATGTAGGAAAGTTACATCTCAAACAGAAGTCTAGTTAATTCCATATAATTAGTGCGTAAAGTTCTATTTTACTTTGTATAGAAGTAAATATAGGAGCAATGACACTTCATGTACCTATAGTTTCACTCATTTTTCATAGAAATAGTTAAAATTCCTTTTTTTTTTTTTGCAATTAAGCACCCAAAACTCTTCAAAATCGACTCAATTTGATAGCCTTGTTGTCGTACTTCTCATCAAACCAACGTTAAGCTCTCACGAGAATGACTTAAGCGTTAGTTTCAAACCCGTTCACTGTGTTCACTGAGCACCATGACATATTGGTCCATTACTTTCAAATGCTTAGTTGGATGAATGAACCGCACTTTACTTTATGACTGCTTCAATTTCTCATATCCTCAATGATTGCCATAATTAGTGTTTTCTAATGGTGCCACAATGGCCTTTGCAATTAAGTTTCATAAACCCTAATCGTAACAACAGTTGGGACCTAGACACCACATTTTCATTAGGACTAGGGTTTTTGAAACCTTATCTTCGTCAACGCAAAAGTGATGCTGATGAAATCATGCTACCCTGCCTCGTAGGTTGCCGAAGAGAGAGACTCATTCCGTAAGATAATAGGCCTCGTACATAATTCCGCAATCTTGAAGCTAGATTTGAGCCCCAATACTCTGTCCCCATGTCTTGACTTGCTTTGCCCTGCACCCATTCTCCCAATATATGCTTTAACAGAGCCGCCTAAAATGCGCATGTTACAGTCGCTGTGCGCCAATTCACCCATACACACCCCGTGCTCACACACATTGTGGGAGATTTGTGGTTTGCGACGATGTAGTACTCAAGCCGCTCGTCACCGTGTCATCGACCACTTGATTGTGTATGTAGGCCTTTGCACCACCGAAAGAGTCCAACTGTAAGTACTTAGGTCCATTTTAACCTCAGTATACCAAGGTCATGTCCGGATAGCTTCTCACACTCAATGCTTTAGAAGCAACACAATTGCTGTTGATCTTTGTGAGGTACGCCGTGTATGCATAAGGTGCTCTATTTTCTGTATGCATGGTTATTATTTCCTACACTCTGATTATTTTGCAAAAAATGAATAATTTGGCAAATACTTTCCCTAAAAATCATCACTTATATCACTTATAACTATGAATGAGTGAAAAATATTTTCATCGTCTGTGAATATTTTTTTGATGTAAATTGCTATTGATAATAAAAGCATTTTCTATTGATTAATTATCTCAAATTATCATATATACAGTTTTTAAATTATTTATTTTTTGTGAAATAATCAGCTTGGCCTTATAGGCTTTTTGAGGGAGTCAAGTTTCCTTGGGTCTCGTTGTCACACAATTACTTATGTCCAATTAATCGATCCTTGATTTATTCATTACCACTAGTAAGTGATGCTGACTAGTCACTAGACTGATACACGACAAGACTTCCTCTTGTTTTGATAGAAACATTACCCTAATCATACTTTGTGTACCTTCCAGGGGAATTTAATTTCTATTTTTCAATTTCTTTGGGGACGATCTTTTGCATAAGATGTCTATCATATCTCCTTAGTCGCTGTCCTTGTTCATAACGAAAGGAAAATTTTATGTTTCAGTTTCCTTGTACTAACTTAAGATGTTTATAATTGAAGATACATAGGCCATCCATCAAGACACAAATTGTCACTCTTTGTCTTGATGATTATCTTAGTAACGAGGCACTGTAAGACAAGTTCGAACAGACATGTAGATTCTTGTTGTTTCTTATGTAGATATGATTGATGAATGAGTTACATCTCAATACCAAGGAAGACTTTAGGTGTCGATTTTGAACCCATCCTAGGGTGCGAGGAAAACGAGATGCTGGGTTGGGACCATAGGTGTTCCACCTGAATGGTCTCACGTATTATGTTATTGATTCAAAGATCATAAAGAGAGGACTTAGATTTGTTTTTCAAACCCAAACATTACTAAAAGGACTGTGATGTTGGTTCACGACTCAAACATCTTGTAAAATATACATGGCAAGTTCTTAACCATTCCAATTTCAAATTTTCCTGATCTTTGGTCAGAGAAAATTTCCTCTAACCGGTGGGTCACGAATATATATATATATATATCAATCACATTTACTTTTGATCAATGAAGTTTGCATGTGGGTGTTGTTCGTACTTGTAAGAGGTATAGGACTAAAATTGGTTTTGCATATATCATCTACAAACATTGTTTCATCCTTTATATATTTTGCACTTGAACATGAAAAAGTTCTAAAACTTATTGTAATTAACCATTTCACCCCTTCATGGTTACTATGTTCTATCCATTTCAAATGGTATCTGAACCTCAAGACAGGAATCCCCATGAGCTAAAATTTAAACCTTATGTCACTCAAAAACGGTGAAAGTAAAAATAGTTGGTAAACTTAACGGACTGGTAAGCAAGGAAATAAAATTGGCAACTCAATAGATGAATTGGTAAATAGAAAAATCAAATACCCTTTGATAAGCAATGAGAGTTGATAAACCAAAATCATTGAGTAATTTGATGAGCGAAAAGCTTATCGCACAAATAAAGGTTGCTAAGTTTATCTAAAAGTCAATCAATTTAAAGCATTTGTAAGGAAATAAAAAAATTGATAAATGAAAAAAACCAAATGAACTTGGGTGAGTAATGCAAATAAGAACTAGTAAGAAAAAATAAAATTAGCTGGCAATTTGATCAGCAAAAAGTTGATTGGTCGCTCAAATACGGATTGGTAAATTCATATAAAAGCTAATAAGAAAGATCGATAAAAACTGGTGATTGGCAACCTATCAATGAAAGTTGGTATTTAAAAAAATAGTATCGATAAGGTAGCATTTAGTTATCAATAGTTTATTAACACTTAATAACTCTTTCAGAAATCTACCGATAGGAGAAAAAATCCATGTTCTTAAATGGAGCAGTTGGATCTCTTGGGTTTTACAGAACTGCATCTTAAACAATGAAAGATTTCCAAATCGATCAAGTTTTGTCATCTCACCTCAAACCTTGTGCTATTTGGTAAGATTTACATAATACATATGCTTATAGCCTTTTCTTACGTACAATACTGAATGTAAAACTTGCGCAAAATATATGGAAAGACCAAGTAAAGGTTTCTTTTCCGATTATATATGTACACACATGAAAGTCTACCCAAATATAGTATTCTGTCTGCATAATGATACAAATTGTCTCCGAGCTTTGATTCAATGTGCAATATGTCAACATTGAACAGTTTTATACAGTTGATGGACTAAATTGAACATGTATCAAAAGTTTATAAACCACATTGAGTAAAATTTAAAATTCAGGGATCATATTGCACATTGTGCTAAAGTTTAGGGATCATATTGTATGTTGTGACAAAATTAATGGATCGTTTCTGTCATTTACCATATTCTGTCTAGGTGTGATACGTTGAGAATGGCCTGTAGAAGTTGATTGAGAGGATCATGTAAGACGATCAGAACAAAAACTAAACTACCGAGACGATGTCATCACACACACGAGCATGATGAAGCGATCTATGAGAATAAACCCCATAAAACCAACCTGGCTCAATATGTCTTCAAGCAATGAATTGAAGAGTAACAAAGACACAGAAGATTGCGTATGATGACTGCAAAGAGAACCAAACTCTTGGTTCTAGGGCTTCTGTTCTTTCGCTATGCCATCGTCCGCGCTTCCGACACAACCTTGAAGAACAAAATCTGCAACCCCCATAAGTATAGGCCGTGGAATGGATTCATGAGCGCGCGAGGCCACGTTCTGAAAGACTTGAGCGCTCGCACGGCAAGCAACGGGTACAATTACCATAGCAAAGCCGAATAAGAACTCATGCTATGGACGCGGAACGTGCGACGGGGCGTTGGTGTATACGTGGACTCCGCATCGTGCATGACTTCTGCTAAGTACCGAATCAAGAAGGAGTGCGGCGAATGCATGAGAGCTCGAATCCAACTTCAGGATTGTAGAATCAGATACGAAGATTACTTGTTTTCAGATTAGGGAAAGTATCCCCTGCTGCGAAGTTTTAGACCTTTGTCCAAAAGCATGTGTGAATGGACATAACTGAAAATGGACAGTACGACAAAAAAAAAAGGACAAATTCTTGCTACATCTTCTTCAGTCATGATGTTTTGATCATAATGCATGGAATTTTGTCTTAAGTACTAAATTTTAAGTCAACTGGATTTATTAACTGGTCAATTCCTCTTCAATTGCCCAAATATGGAATTTTGTCTCTACACGCTCACGCATGTACCTCAACTAATAATAGCCAAATGCTGAAGATATAGGGATTGTAGAAAAAATGGGCTTACAAAAATAATGCGACAAAATGGACCGCATGGTATACCTATTAATAAGCTAGAGAGTCCCGTGGCACCTCCTGTTCCTGATGACATCCTGGCCTACGGAAAATTTATTAGTCGGCCACAAGTAAGGGTCCTCTCGTCAGATCTAGCGAACTATTACGGGTGATAAATTATTCTATCACAATGTCCTCACTCACAGTTTGAGAAAGCCCACATAAAGGATGTACCTTATACTAGTGCCACTTGATTATATCATGTATGCTTAAGTTTGCACTAGACCAAACATTATTTTCAAAAGTGTCGTGCAGGATTCCGACTGATGTTCTAGGAGCAATGTCGAAACTCATTGACGCCAATTCCAAGAAGAGTGTTTGCTCAAAGAATTAATAAATGTCATCAACCGGTCTTTTTAGCGGTAAACTAGAATGCAATGTAACAAGCACAAAAGATTACTCCCACGAGTGGTTTTCGCTTCCGAGTAGAGTCTCTATGCAACAAATTCAAGACAAAACGGTGCCGTTTCTGGTCCGAGCGATACCCCAGGCACGACAACGCTTTGAGTTCAACGTAGAACCATGAAAACAGCGCCAGGCCGCCGATCCTTCTGATCTCGGGGGGAAAGCTCTGACAGAGCTAAAACAACTCATCCAGTAAGAACCCAAAATCGGACGAGGCCTCTTGCCTTCGCCGGACGGAATCCCACTACTCAAGGACGGCACGAAGATATCCTTTTTCCATTAGAATAAGTACAATTTCTATTTAAATTTTTTATTCCTTTTTTTAAGGAAAAGGTGTATGGAAAGGGGGACGTTCCAAAACCCACTAATAAATAGGGCATGCCAAACGCTCGAAAGAATTGACTTTGTCACATAGTGAATCTTTTAGGATGCACATTTGAATTGTGTTAAAAGGAAATCGTACATCAAAAAATTAATGTAGTGCAAAGCAGTTAATATACTATAATTAGTCCAGAACTCATAGACTTAAATTTTCGAGTAAAGGTGGTTCCAACACTTGATATGTTGATAGGCTCAAGTTTAGGTTCCCTCTTGATGATCTCCCTATGCGAAAAATTGATGTGGTGAAAAGAAATAGCACTAGAGGAGTTAATTGTTCGGCTTATGTTGTGCGCTTCCTAACAGAATTGAGTTATTCTTCTCTTAAATTAATCACTCTCTCTAATCAATAATGTGAGAAACCTCTAGCTTTTATACCCATCTCAAATAATACAAACGGCATCAGCATCCCAATAGAATGACATGCACTGTGTTATTTCCACTTAAAACTAGAGGCGCAAAATCTAGAGTCCACACGTCTACCAAAACACACGCACATTTCCTGAAATTCATGGATGAGACAAAAAGTTCATCTGTGTGAGCTCAGACTGAAACAACTTTGAGAAAATATCCATGGCATCTCGGGGAAGCCCTAGAGACCAAAAAAAACAACCAAA
>JAGVVM010003762.1:0-36404 GCA_019149425.1 Psidium friedrichsthalianum
AAGAGGGAACGGGAATGCAAACAAATATACCACCACGCGCTCTACTTCTCCGACCAACTAACCTTCTCTTCTCATTTCCTCCTCCACCGCTTCTCCCGTTGCAGAAATCGCTCGATGGCTCTTCAAGCTTCTTCTTTCGCCGTCGGATTGCTGTCCTTGGCGCCGCGTCGCTGCCGCTCCCGTCCTGGCCCTGTCGTTCGAGCCAAAGGTATGGGCCTCGCCGTCGTTCTCTATTCGTTTTTTTTTTTTACGCAGCGTGGTACCAGGAAAGGGGAGTGTAGTTGCCGACTTTGTGCTCGGAGCATCGATTTTTTTGGGATTCGTTTGCGCAGTTTGGTTTCTTCGTCGCCGTAGTGCTCCGTGTTCAATCGGACAGTTATCTGCAGAAGACGAGCTTCGTAATTTCACTAATTTTCGCTTGCGATGACTGCATACGTGCTTTGAGCTTCGTTTTTCTCTGGTGTGGGGTTGCTGAGTTCAGAACATTGGCCTTATGACCCGAGGACTTGAAGTGTTTTTTTTTTTCCATCTCTTTTCAATCTTCGATTATATATAAGCTGATCGGGTTTTTGGTTCCTTGCGTAGCTCTGTAACTGTAAAACGTGATCGCAATTGTAAAACGTGATCGCAATAAAATCTAGGTGGGGTTGTGAGATGTTTACTGTCAATTTTGTGGATGTTCCGTTTGTAGTTTTGCGGTGAAATTTGGTCTGAATTGTCGAACACCTTAGCTCATGCAATTTCTATTTAGAGTGAATTGCATTTGTTTGTCTATGTGGACTTTTGCGGCGCGGCTGGTGAGAGCATGTTACATTTAATTTTCAATTCTCTTGCTAATCAGTAGAATTGGGGAAAGGAGAGGAGATTCACAGGGGCGAGGGGGAAAAACTAGGGGGGAAGAGAGAGAGAGCTCTAATCATGACCAAAACACAAGCCACCTATTAGTCATAAGTTTGATGAGTAATTGCTGTGATTAATCGATTCTCATTCCCTCATAGTAACTCCTAACAAATGCACATGTCTTGCCTTCGATAGTCAAACTCAAAAGTTTGCTGCTTTTTCTCCATTTGGTCTGCTTCTTCTTCCACTGGTGTTCGCACCCGACAAAAATTTAATGTTATTTTTTTCCCCCCCAGTGGAGCCAAAAGAGAAGTCTGTTGAGATAATGAGAAAGTTCTCTGAGCAGTATGCTCGCCGATCAGGAACATATTTCTGCGTTGATAAGGGTGTGACTTCTGTTGTTATTAAGGTATGTAGAACTTATGTATGCGACTGCTTTTATGACTCAAGTGCATTTTCTTTTTTCTGTACCCCTTCATTTGGGTTTGAATTCTGAAAAGCTTTCGTGGCGGTATAGACTCCTAGTGGGTCGATCAGTGTTTCCTCTGTCTGTGACATACCTGTTATTCTATATCTAGGCCTTCATTTTAGTTGCCTTCTGATTACTCTCCCAAAACAAGAAAGATGAAAGTGCCAAGTGGTGCCATACACCATTTATGGCACCACTTGTTCACTGATATCAAGACTTGACCAGGTCCTAGTCTTCTTCTGATAGCTTATCACTCCATGTGAGCTTAGATTAGTAAAACACCTCCGTGGAATTCAATATGTGCTGCTTTCATCTGCTGCATCCTACTGTATCAGTGAGTTCTTGAATTTTACTATTGTATTAAAGTTCATCACGTGCTCTGTAATTGCTACGAGTTTGTTTTGCCTATTATCTCAAACGAAAACAAAGAATTTTGTAGTTTTGACATGTGTGATCTCCAATTTGAGCTTCAACTGGAACTTGGCTTGGGTAATAGGTGGGCTTCCATGTAGTGCATATTTCAATAGAGCATCTGCTATCGAATACAAAATTGAAGATCTTGACAGACAGAAATTTTTCCATTTAGATATGCAGTAACTACGTCAAATAAAACATCATGCGCTCTTGTTTACTAAAGAGTAAATTATCTTCTCGGAATGTAGGGTCACCACTCTAACTCAACTCTTTGAAGTCTGATTACTTGCATTCCTTTTTAAAATTCTGAAGTTGCTTTTTCAAGTCGATTACTAAATTCCTTCTTTGCATCAGTCAATTTTTTCTTGAGATAAGAAATCGGAGCTGAACTACCGGGGAAATGTGTGATTAAAAGAATGCGCATCTAAAATCAGATTGAAGTAGTGTACCTGGAAATCCCTAATTCTACTATTATCATCTGGTACTTCCTACAATATGAGCTTGTTTAGGGCTTTCAAGTGCTCGTTTGCTAATGCTGAATTTATGCTTACCTAACTCACATTGGAATTTGAACAGGGACTGGCTGACCATAAAGACACATTAGGTGCACCGCTTTGCCCATGTAGGTAAATACTTGTGAAACAACCTGGCCTTCTTCAGATGTTTTATTACTTCAACATCCATTTGGAAATGTATATGAAGAGATATACATAGGCCGTGTCATAATTTAAGATTCAACTCACTGAACTACAGGCATTATGATGACAAAGCTGCAGAAGCAGCACAAGGTTTTTGGAATTGTCCTTGTGTTCCAATGAGGGAGAGGTAAGAGTATATTTTAATGCTATTGACTGATTTACCAAATATTTAAAGTTGTGAAAGTACACTGTTTTTCTGGTTATGTTTATCTAGATAATCTTCCTCCTGCTGTAAAACCGAGCTGGTTAAGAATGGCAGTTGTCCATTGATTCCTGACAATATTAACTGACTATGATGGTGGAATGTTTTTCTTTTTCTCCATTTGTGTGAGAATATAATGGATACCTGTGCCGTCCAAAATACCAGGGACATTATAGTAGGTGTAATCTTAATGACAGAAATTTAGATGCTTAATGATGCTGCAAATTGACTTTATAACCTTGACCATCGTTGGATTTACACCCTTCTAAGCTTTTTTTGTTTCCTGGACTATTTAGATTGTCATGATGTTACAGAAGAATCCAAATTAGGTAGCAATGAAGTTCCTTTCTTGAAATTTTTTTTTTTTGGTTGGGTTTTTTTTTTTTTTTTTGGGGGGGGGGAGGGGTTAGGTTTGTTGGGTTTGGGAGTTGTCGGTTGTAAACAGTGGGCAAAGCTGTTAGCCACAATAACGACGTAGAATTAAGGCTGAATCCCCCCAGAATTTGAATTCCACACTCAAGTTGGTCTTGGTGGACCTGGTGTCCATTGTCGTGGGATAGAGTTGAACGTTTTTGCTTGGTTGCTTTGATGGTGCATGAGATTATCCTTGTGACTTTTGCCCCTGAATAGGTCATGGTTTTCCCTCTGCCATAAATTGTAATCTTGCTGGTTGCCCTGGCAGGAAAGAGTGCCACTGCATGCTATTCCTCACTCCAGAGAATGATTTTGCTGGCCAAGATCAGGTGAATTATCTATGTTACTAAGCACGTGTTTGGAATCAGTTGGTAATTCAGGTTGCTATCATGAGCTCGTTAGACTTCCCTAGGCTATGGAAGAAGAACTGTGGCCCCGCAGCCACATATGGTGCGACGATACACATATGAGAGCAGATGGATAAGATGTTGAGGACATTCTAATTCAGATGCTATTTTTTTTCCTTCTGTGCAGGCCATTTCGTTGGAAGAAATCAACGAAACGACTGGAAATATGTGATGCTCTGCCATGAAGTTCACTTGTTATGACATCTGTTCGAACCCTTAGTAGATGAAAAATGAAATGCTGGTGAGAACGAAAAGGAGCAGCAGTCTTTAGGCCCTCCATTGTATATTTTTGTATGCTAGCCTACTGTCCATGCTTGTTATCTGCAAATGGTGCTTTAGTTTCTTCCACAATTTTCTTAACGCTGAAATATGTTTGGAGACATTTTCTGGTCTCCACTCTCGAATGTGGCTTTTGGTGACCATCGAATGTACCATTTAGCGCAGCGGAGACATACCATGGATCACTCCCTGTGGTCGGGGATTGTGATGAGCTAAATGCTGTTGGGTTAACGGTCTGATTGATGGTCAATTTGCTGTAACTTAGTGCATCATGGGAATCGATTAAATCAGTCAAATATGCATTTGGCCAGACATAAGGTTGATGCCGCTTTGAGGATGGAATCCTTTTCTCTCTTTCTATTTTCAAATAAGCATGCTTTGAAGATTGAACTTGCCTCTTAAGTCTGAAGGGTTTTTCATTCTCCAAATCTGAAAGCCTGTGGTGTGCAAGTGCTCAAAAACATTTGCAATGGAGGCTGTGATTCTTGTGCAGTTTCTGCAGGTTCATCAGCACTTGGCCTGAAAGCTCGGAACGACTTTTGGCAAGAAAGAGGATTGCTATGTCGTTCAGAAATAACCCTACTCTTCAAATTGTCTGATTGTGTAGCTCATATGGTTACAATGTGATGCTCTGCGTCACAAATGCGCGCATAACTTTCGCCAATTTCTGGAGAATTTGGCAGATGCGCCGGCTGCACATGCTTCTTTTGAATTGCTAAATTTTCTTGAATCTCATGTTAAATATGATGAACCTCGAATGATCTGATGAATAATTGGAGCCCGTGCGCTGGGATGCATCATGCAAATAATTTCTGACATTATTTGTTGCCGAGGACTTGCAATCTTCCGCTTGAGAAGAAGAGACATGATGGGAGCGTTGAAGGACGAAATGGATCATTTGTTGGAAGGCACTTTTGGGGGTTGCCGCTCTTAACTCCGCCAAAACTGACCGACCTGTCTTAATTAATGCCTACCCCAGAAATCTATATTGGGCTCTGCACTGCTGGCAAAACAGCATTGGCCCTAGTTCATCAACGAAGTTGAAGCATCAAAATTGATCATTCAGAAAACTGTTAATACCCACCCCAAAAAATCCTGACCGGTAATCACATTGTTACGTTTATCTCAAATTAATTTTTATGTTACGAGAAAATTTCGAACTGATGGACCAATGCTTCGTTTACCCTCGAACTAATATTTGTGTCGGAAAAAAAATCGGGGCCATGTTTTCGTGACAAATCTACCAAAATCCTAGCATAAGCTAAGGAAAAATTAGGGACTTCAGAAGATTTTTCAAAAGTAAGGGAGCTGTTGAGGCAAAATCTGCAAAGTTTCTAATCCCATTCTTTTTTTCCGGATCTGGCTTATTCATTGAGGACACCATTTTATGTTGAATTTCCATGTTGAATCCACCTCACTGCTGATAATCCAAATTGTTTGCCGTGTGTTTTTTCACGTCAGTAATTTAAGGGAGATATTAGACAAAAGCTGAGGAAGGACAGATTTGTCATGATATAGCAATTTTTCGGGCATTAAAATCAGTTTTGAGCGAAAGCGGTCGCGCGACTCTTATCAACTTGAGATTATTTGGAATAAATTTCGCTACAAATGTCTCCCGTAGGGGAGATTTTTTTTTATTTTTAATGGTACTACCCATTAAAAAGAATTTAATCGACAGAGGTTGACTATCGACTCACATCTTAAAAATATGAACTCGTCCCGTCATCATAAATGGATTTTGTGAAGGGTGCTGCCCAAAGTAAAACCATGCGAGGAAGGAGATCGCCGTGCATTACGCTAGAAAATTCCCTGAGTTAGTTCCTCTAAAGTAAAGTATATAGCCAAGCCTATGGATTCTTAGGGAAATCCTTAATCAAGCCCATTTATAGCCGCCTTGGTTTTGATAGCATTGTAAATAAAATGAACATGGGTTAGCGTGATGAAAAATCCCAAATTGATATATCTATAATAAATCATCAAAAATTCCAAACTGATAGACATGTGATAAATTTACCTCAAACTAATTTTTTGACCACAAAAAAAAAAATCTCAAATCGATACACTTATGATAAATTTACCATAAATTAATACACATATGATAAATTTACCATTCATTAATTTTCATAAAATTGAGTTAATGCCACAAAAGCTCCAAATTGGTGCATTCATGACAAATGGAGAGTAAAAATGCTCAATTGATAAACTCATTAACTGTTGCTTGTCCTTTGACTTAGTAATTTGACAATAACACTTAACGAAAACTAATGAAAAGTAAATTTGTCACGTATGTGTCGATTTGGAGTAAATTTGTTACAGGTGTACCGATTTGAAATTTTTCATGGTCAAAAATTAATTTGAAACAAATTTGTTATAGGTGCGCTAATTTTGGATTTTTTTTGTAGTATTAACCCAATAAAGATGTACCCACTTGGCTAGCAAACTATTATTCACCCAAAAAAATATTTAAAAAGAAAAAGACAATCATTAAAACGAATGAAAAAGAAAAACGAAAATGTGAAGTCTATGTTCCAATCAACCAATTACATGATAAAGCAAAATGACCACTTCTGCACTAGAAAGGAAGGCAAGAAAAGAAAGCACGTCTCCCCACTTTCCACTTTCCAGTTCTTCTCCTTTTCCTTTACCCTAGTCGGAGTTCTCGTTCCTCCAATCAAATCCGCCACCGCAAATTACTTTTTCCTTAAAAGGAAGAAGGCAAAGCTGAAACAGAGGACGATTATTCCTTTTGGCAATAAGAAGGAGAAGAGCAGGAGGAGCTGAGCTGAGCCCCGGTTCTCAAGAACAGACGACAAAACAAACCCAGAAGAAGAATTGCCCAGCAAAGCCATCAAGAACCCACAGCCCCAAGAATTCAAAAAGTGACATTCTTATCTTCTATAATGCCTTTAAACTCCGGTACAAACATCATCATCATTATACATATTGCCCCCCACAAAAAAAAATGAATACAAAAATAAAAATCCCACCCTCAGCCTCAACCCCATCTCACTCTCTCGATCATAACCCACCAAAGAAAACAAGAATCGACAACCATGAAGAAACGAGAGAAGAGATCTAGTTGACAGCATCACACCTTCGCCTGATCTCGCCTCTCCTCCCGGTTTGGACCCCATAGAGGCTCAGCTTCTGCATTGCCAGAGCGAAGTCCCTGAAGAACCTGCCCTGATCTTTGGCGTACATCTCCACGAACGGCCTCGTTCTCGGATCGCCGTAAAGCCCCCGATCCGACGCCAGCAGGCCCAGCCCCTTGGGCAGGTTCTGGTAGTACATGTTGTCGAACTTGTTCGGCGTCATCACGTCGTTGAACACGGACTGCGTGGGGTCCTTGCCGTAGCTGGCACAGGCCCTCTGCAGCCCTGAGCGAACCTCGGGTTGTAGCTTGGGTCGAAGGAGGACGACTTGCTGAAGCCGTAGATCCCGGAGCTGAACTCCTTGCAGTGGGAGAACCCGACGGTGTGGGCGCCCGCGAGGGCCACCATCTCCTGGGCGGAGAACCCGCGGGCGGCGAAGAGGGAGAGGAGCTCCGACACGGTCATGTTTGGCCGCGGGAGGAGGCCGGCGACGAGGGAGGCGCGGGAGATCCGGGCGTCGCGGCGGCCGAGGGCGACGTCGTAGTAGGGGCCGCCGAGCATGGTGACGAGGTCGCGCGCCGCGACGACGAGGATGTCGGAGCAGGACACGGTGACGGGGCAGGCGAGCTCGAGGGCGGTCTTGGCGCGGACGACGAGGTCGAAGGCGTCGCCGGGGAGGGAGAGGTTGATGTCGGCGTCGCGCTCGGGAGGTGGGGAGAGGGGCGTGGCGGAGAGGAGGATGGAGGCGTCGCAGCCGGTGGCGAAGCAGTCGTGGAAGAGGACACGGAGGGTGGCGGCGGCGGTGGTGGGGGTTGAGATCTGCTTGGCGGTGACGGTGTCCTGGATGATCTGGAGGAAGCGGGGGCAGGACTTGGCGTAGTAGTCGGTGGTGAGGCGGGATGAGGCGGGGCCGGCGGAGGAGACGAGGAGAAGGGCGAGGAGGAGCGGTGCAATGCGGAGGAGAGGCGAGCAGTGCGGTGGCGGCGGCGACATTGTTGTTAGAGCTTCAGCTTCGGAGAGAGGAGGAGATGAAGAGAGGAAGAGGGAGATTTTCTCAAGGAGTGAGTCACTGGGAGAGACACTGAGAAGTGGGTGCACGTGCCAGCTGGTGCACCGCCAATCACGGTATGCATGCTGGACGACGGGCCCCACTTTGCTAATAATTTGAAAGTAAATGAGATAAACGGTTCGTGAATTTGGTTCAATGCGAAATTTTATATTTAAGCTTTAAATTTATTCAATATAATTTAAGAATTTTAGCATGATATACGATATCATTCCTAAGCTTTTAATTTATTAAATGTGATCGCTGAACTTTTAGTATAGGTTTAATTTAGTACATGGATTATATGAAAATATTTCATAAAGCCCATGGACTAAATTGAATATATACAAAAAATTCGGCGATAATACAAAACAAATCAAAGGTTCATGAACGACATTACACATCGAATTAAAGTTCATGGATCATATATTACAATGGATCAAAATTGAATGATTATTTCAATCGTAATCAAATAATTTTATCACAAGAGAACTCTTGGTGGCTGGTGGTACCGTGCATGTCTATAGCAAAACTTTTTATTTTGCAATAGTTTTGCATTTCACCATAATAAAAGCTCTTCATATGAATGGAATCTATATGAAATGTATGCATATGAAAATTTATCGAGAAAATTATTTAAAAAGTCATAAATTTATTGTACGGTTGTAGTTTGATCTTAAATATTTAAATTACTTCAATGTAGTCATAAAGCTTTTCATAATTTACCAAATTAATCATAAACCTTTTAATTGTGTCAATTTAGTCTTAAATTTTTTTTCATGATTTGCCAATTTAGACGTAAATTTTTCGATTGCGTCAATTTGGTTCTAAATATTTTTTTACAGTCAAACATTATGACTAAATTAAAATAATTTAAAAAAATTAGGACTGATTCACTATTTTTTGGATAATTTTTTTTTTCAAATTGATGGAACTCGGTAAGTTGGCTGGAGGTTTTCTGAATTTGATTTATGGGGGCGCGTGCGAGTTTAGTGGCGCGTGCGCTGGGGGTCAGTGGAAAGCAGTCACCGAAACAGCGCCGGGAACGAAGAATAAAGTAACACCAGGTGACTCAGGGGCGCGTATACGAGGTGGGCTAATTTGGCGAGAGCGTGCAGTACACGTGACTAATGAATACTTAGTCTAATACCCCCCCTAAATTAACTGATAAACCCAACAATTATGACGAGATAAATGGTATTAATAAAAGGGATTAGTACCACGAAAACCCCAAACTGATAAATTTATGATAATTTTACCATAATTATTTTTTAATCACCAAAAATCCTAAATCGGTACATCTTATTTGTTCCATATAATCTTAGAGTTTCAACAACAATCTGTCAAGATGAATTTGGTCTATTGTTAGATATACATTTTTGAGGACTTGCTTAATGATGGTCTTGATAACACGGGTCAAACATTTAAATAAAAGGATTCTATTCAAGGATTCGGTTGTTTCGCAAAAAAATGATGATTTGAAAGGTATTTTCTCAAAACTAATCGCTTATATAGCTCACAAGAATGAACAAAAACTTTTTTATCGTCCATGAAATATTGAGACATAAGTTGCTGTCACTGTAAAAATATTTTTTATAGACTAATTATGTCAAGTAATATTTTTCAAAATTTTTACCGAGTGTACACGGTACTCGTAAATCCAGCTATTGAGGGGGGCAAAAACACCTTAATTTTTGGCACGTATTTGGCGGCTCACATGCCGGATCTATACCGCGACCGTACCTGAAGGCAACATCAACCCTCCAGCATAATCCGATGCCAAAAATCACGAGAAAAAAAAAGGTTGATAAACTAATAAAGTACAGTGCTTAAATAAATCCCAAAAAAGTACTAAAAAAATCTAAAAAAATCATAAACATATTGTAATTATTTCAGTTCAATTTTTTTTTTTCAATTTAATCATAAACCTTTTGTAATTGTGTCAATTCAGTCCATATAGCTAGCCAGTACTAACGTGAAATTTTTTAATAATTTTTAATATTTTCGAAATTTAATAGTTTTTCTCTATCTTCTCTTTTCTTTCCCTGTTTTTTTTTTTGGTAGGGTTGGCAACCTACTGTCGGCCCCCTGGGGAAGGGCCTGTGAGCCCTCGTCGATAGCGGGCTACGGTCGCAACCCTCATTGGTCGCTGGTGGAGGGCTGTAGGCCCAATCCAAAAAATAAAATGAAAGGGAAAAAAGACATAAAATTATTTAAAAAATTTAAATAACATTAAAATAATTATTAAAAATTTGTCATATCAGTACCGACCGGTCAAATGAACTGCAAAAAAATTCAGGACTAAATTAGCCAAAAAAATAAGGTTTGAATTGGCGCGATTACAATAGGTTTAGAATTATTTTTTTTTTGATAATCCTCCCAAGTTTGAAAGCGAAAATGATTTCTTTTTTTTTTTTTCCAATTGCTGCTTTTTCTTTTTGTGATTTACATGATGTCAAACTTTAGGCGAGACTATTTCTAGCGACATTGATCTGTCAATGAAGAGCAATGTTACGTGTTCATGGGCTCAGCGGTCCCACCCGTGCCTCCAATTTTACAGCTCATCCATGTAAATATTGTTCCCTTGTGTATTATTTATAATTGGCTTTTTTTATTTATTTATCGCCGACACCTCGTTGCTGGTTTTAATGCACAGAGACAGTTGTGTCATAAAATCCTCGATCTTGACTAAACAATGCCCTCCCGCCGTACATCTATAAATATATTGTAAAGTGATAATTAATGTTTCGAATTTTTTTAAAAAAAAATTTATGATAAAAGGGTAAGCTTTTATTTCATGCGTTGATGATATTAATAAATTTTGCAAGGTTCCAGGGTTTTCATTTCCGTGATATAATTTGAATAGTGCATAACCTACATACGACACATAGCGCACACGGTGTGACTTATATAGCAGAATATGATATGATAAAATAGAATCAGATAAAAAAAAATTAAAACTTTAACGGGGACTAGAAATACGAGTGGATTATTGCGGTGGATGAAATCGGCACAATCCACATTCATAATACATTTTTCCTTTGGAGCTGAAAGGGCACGATTTAAATTAATTACACCAAACTAAAAAACG
Organism: Psidium friedrichsthalianum; assembly: GCA_019149425.1. NCBI lineage: Eukaryota > Viridiplantae > Streptophyta > Magnoliopsida > Myrtales > Myrtaceae > Psidium > Psidium friedrichsthalianum. Next base: position 10,952 of record JAGVVM010003762.1, read on the forward strand.
ATTTAACCAATCGGATCTCTAGAGTCCATCTTATCATAAAGGGAGACTTTGCTTGGCCCATTTCTCCCTCCCCACCATCTCAAAACATCGACATCGACTACGCGAGCTTTTGGGTAGCCGGTGGGTCCCAAAGAACACTCGAATCAGCATTGAATCCGAGCAGCCCAATGCACATGTTGCTAGGTGCGAGAGGTTCCAAGGTCGGTTCACGTTCCACCTAGAACTTGCCAATTGCGAATTGATTCTCTAATTTTTGGAATATCTACGCATCCTACATATTTTAGGACTTAGAATTCACATTGTCATAAGTTCCAAGGTCTACTCAGATTCGACATTCATTCTTAATTGAACAATACTAGTGAAACATCACCTTTAATGACAATCATTTACTATTGCAATCTACTTCCCATGATTCATATTTGACGCATATTAACAACGTAAAAACATCAATTATGGACATCGTCGAAAATGAAAGTTCATACTAGTTATTATAGATTACAAATTTATCATCGAATATAATGGAATATCGTTCGATTGCTAAAAGGTATGGAACAAGAAAAACATAAAGACTTGTTTTATGTTCCACCAAAAGCCTATCCTATCCGTTGGAACCGCTTCCTCCATTTTGGAACAAGAAACCTACTCCGTTTGTCCTTAAACCTAGAACTTAAAATCAAACCGATTCCCTCTAGTCCCCAGTTTTATCTTGAAACCATGCTGGCCCCTTACATCTCGACCATGGTGGTCAAAGCATCTGTAGATGCATCCTGTCGTGGCCAACTCTATAATATTTTACATTGAATGTAAAAGTTGACAATCTTTGGTACTGATTTGCTTTGTCATAATAGAAAAAGATTGGTCAAAAGACGTTCTCCTTAACGAGACCCGATCGTGGGCCTAGTGCCCGACGGATCCTGACCAAGCCCACACGGCCTAAAGTACAATTTGGGTGGGCTCGCGCAAGCGCATATGTACCTTCTTCAGCCCGGAGCCAGGGCCCGTCCACTCAGGCCAGTCGACTCCGGCCGGGCTTTGATTATTAGAAGGAAATTTCAGAGCATGGGCAAAGCCCGGGCGAGAACTTCTAACGTACGAGAAGTCATGCTGGGAAGGGTGCTTCAATGGAGGAGCAACACTGAAGCGAGACGACCGATTTGTGATTCCATGGAACGTGGACAAGCCGGATTTCTTTCAGAGAACTAAAAACCCAATTACAGATGAAGAAGGTAGGCAAGCCTTTCGGCATCAGCCAAAAATTCAGCAAATTCTCCGTGGGAAAACCAATGGTTTTCCCACCGCCTGTGTTTTCGAAACTTCATTATTAAGAGTCCGCCATGTCGGTGAGGAAAAGAGTCGAGCACTTCACGGGCACTTGACCCTGTTGCCGTGGGTGGTCATGTCGGTGTAGCACTTCCCGCACATCTCTCGGTTCCCGTACGTACCCGGAGGCACGCACCTGCATCGGTCGCAGCACGTCATGCACGCCCTCATGCACACCCTCTTCCTGGAGTGGAGCTTGCACCTCTGGTCGCAGAGTGGGATGCAATCTGCAGAGACACCCACCGGAGCGTTTGATGAAATGCCTCAGTGAAAGAGGACAGGACAAGGAAAAAAAAAAAAACATATCAGGAGAGGGGAAGATGGCTACCTGCTTTGGACTTCACTGGGGGCAACGGTGTGGGTGTGGGAGGCTTCTCGGGTGGCGGTGTCGCCTTCGATGGAGGAGATGGGGTTGGTGGTTTGGCTGGCAACTTGGCCGGAGCAGGAGCTGCCACTGGGACTTTGGCATACGGCGGAGACGGAGCCTGCAACGAACTTGTACGTTCAATCTCTACTTTGCAAGAAAGGTCATCAAATTTCATTTGATCAAGCGACGTTGGCGTGATTCCACCGGAAATGCTAGAAATGTCTCTAAAATTGCGGACAAGTCTTGTCCGTTGAAAGATCTAGAGGCTTGGATTTTTCTGAACAGTTAATGCAGTGAGGTTGTTGACTAACCTCGTCTCTTTGTGAACGCTAGACCTTACTATTTGTCTCTTCGTAGAACTTGGGCGAATTAAAATTAGAAAGTACATGTTTTTGCTTAGTAGTCCAGTAAATGCGAGCATATCTCTAGAAGGTGAAAACAAACATATGACGCCCAGTTTTTGCTGAACAACCCAGCAATGTATCCTACTCCTCCAAGGCGCCAAACATTGATGCGCATAGAATGGGATTCACCCGCATTTCACAGGATCCTACACGTTACCTTCATCTCGAGTTCCTCATCACTGGATGAAACCTGGCAAAAGAAGACAGCGATTTAGACCACAGAGAAGGCAAGTCCACCCACAAACAGGGGGCAGAGAGAGAGAGAGAGAGAGAGAGAGAGAGAGAGAGTACCCTTGTGTTTATCAAGAGGAAAGTGGCCACCAGGAAGAGCATGGCTTTGAAGGCCATGGGGAATGGGAGCAAAAGTGGCTGAAACTCGAAAGAGATAAGATCAACCAGAGCTTCTCTTCTGGATGATTAACTGAGGAAGAGAGCAACAGCATTACCAGCTTTAAATAGAGCAGAGCTCACAGAGAGAGGAGAGGGAGTAAGATGTTACGAGACCCGAGGTGAGGTGGTGTGGGCGGGTTCAGTCAAGTGTGTGCCAGCTGGGCAGAGTACAATAGTTATGGCCAATGATGTCAGAAATCTGACTTTGGATTAGACCCCACATGTCCCAAGATCCGTATCTGTTATCCATAGTTACTATATTCGAGCTCTGCCTCTGCACAAGCTTTTTTTTTTAATTCCTGTGCAGCATACACGAGGCCTCTTCTTCGAGTGTTCGTCTTTGACAGCTGCTCTTTTTGCAAGATAATAGTAAGTTGATGTCATTTTTATTGACAGCTTTGATCTTCTCTCTCTCTCTGTGGACGAGGGAAATGCTGCATTTCTCGAATCATGTTTTTACAGTGTCAAAGTTTGGTATTGGTAAGTGAAGATGCTTTGCCCTTTGGCGTCAGATGCAAGTTGCATTAGCGGTGACATGAAGTCCTTTTCACACTCTTCCTACCTCTGCGGTGAATATTGATGGTGGGGGTAGCATATTCATGATTCTTTTCCGAAACACCAAGCCTTTCTCGCTGAGTGGGTCTAACTGCAGATTTGTTTTGAATAATTCCTGTTTAGAAAGAAAGGCGTGAAGGGTCTTGGAATCTTGATCCCTGAGCATTACTTTTTCCCATTTCCAGTGAGTCAGATTTTGGCTCTTGGTATATCTTCAGTACTAACGCTAGGATTAATCTAGAGTCCTCTGCAAGGCTAAATGCCAGGCGACCTTCCCCTAAAACAAGACTGAGTTTTGAGCAGCATTCGGTGGGATTCTCTCGTTCTGCTCCTCTCTCTCTCTCTCTCTCTCTCTCTCTCTCTCTCTCTCTCTCTCTCTCTCATGCATTGTCTCCCTGAGATGGTCAATGTGCTAAGGGGAAGAAAGGTCGGTTAGATTCAATTCTCAAGTGGGACATGGGCCTGGAAACTTCTCTCTGCATGTGCATTCACCAATTCGTAGATCTAGGAGCAAGTCATATGCCAGAGTATTCTAAGTGTTGGCCTTAACCATATGTGATGTTCGAAACCACTCTTGCACTCCCTTGGGATACGTCGAATTTGATGGTTTATAAGGATCCAGTGCGGGGCTCCATCGTCTCATATGACTAATGAGAAAGCTAATTGCTAAACTGTGAACTGCACATCTCAAGGCTAGTCGAATGAGCTGTATTCCATTCTTTACACCCTCTCAGATATATGTCATATGCTTACATTTCTATATCGAGTGCGGAGATTTCATTGGATCCACTATGCTCGAAGAAACTCTCTTTTACTAGTGTTGACTCTGTTTAGGACTAAATTGGTATAATTAAAAAAAATTAGAATTGAATTGGATCCCGTACAATAGATGTAAGACTTTTTGGATAATTATCCTCTTTCCACCGACAATGGAGTGGACTAGACAAAATACCAAAATGAATAAATTTGAAATTAAACTTTTGATCAACTCGATCTTTTTCTTTTCTTCTTTTTCTAGGGCAAGGGATGAATTGATGCCATTATTTACCATAGATGGCCTTGCCAGGAGGTTCTGCCATTGGAAGCTAATTGAATAAGATATTCAATCACAAGTTAGTTCGATCATTTTGAGGAGTTAGAGACTGTGTTTATTCTTTTGCTTGCTCAAAGTCGAAAGGCTAACATGAAGCAGAGGCTAATCAAATTTTTTTCCCTCCAGATTTTAAGGGCAAACATAAGGCTCTATAAGGACGGCAACGTACTTCCAGCCAGGGCACATCTCGTCGTCTGCAGAAGTCCCCAGAGGAGCGCAGCCGTAGCACTGCCTGCAGCATGCCACACGGCTTCTTCTTCCGGTGCTCCTTGCACCGCTCCTCGCATGGCACCATGCATCCTGTGTTATTCGGGGGAAATTAGACATAATTCTATTACACTACAGGGGAGACGAACTGAGAACGAGGAAACAGACAGCATTTCCCGTTTCAACCGCAAATTTGTCTCATCATCGCGGCACTACTTGTGGAAATGGGGTGGATCGGACAACATACCGAAATGAATAAATGCAAGAACAAAATTTTTTATCTGACTCCATCTTTCTCTTTTCTTCCTTTTCTAGGGCAAGGCATGAATTGACGCTATTATTTACCATGGATGGCTATGACAGGAGGTTCTGCCATGGGAGGCATCTCTGGTGCGTGAGCTGGAGTCTTGGTTGAACTCTTCATCAAATTACAAAGAATGTTACCCTGAGGACTCTTACTTTCGTCATTCTGGTATGTCATGCACGTGATTTTAGCGATAACACTGTCGAAAAACTTTTTCCATTGTATCGAGTGGGAGGTTAGCACCGCCTGACGGTGGACCACGACTCGTGACATTGGTACGCCCGCGAAAAAATGAGGTGAACTTTATAACGGAACGAGTAGTTGGTGCTCCAAGAATAGCCGTGATTTCAGCAATGGACGAAGATGTTAAACCAAATTCGGGAAATAATTGTGCACAAACCCTTTCTGCCTAAGATGTGGAAGAAAAATTGACCAACCTTCTACTATAGGTATTGGCCGTGAACAAAAGTTCTCTAAGATAGTATCTGAGAAATTTGATGAATCGCCCGGTTACTTTTGGAAAAGAATAAACTACATTAGGAAGGATTGAATTTGAAAGAATGACAGAAGAACTAATTAAGAAGGATTGAATTTGAAAGACCAGACAGTAGAACATACAAGGTTTTATCTAACTAGCCACTCTCAGCTTATGCAAGAGATTCATACCATGGTTGCAAACAAGAGTAAAGTCAGGATCAGGACGAGGAAAGCCTTGAAAGCCATTTCGAAATCGGCCGAAAAATGTGCTATAAATGGAGCAAATTTTGATCGAGAAATCGCAATTTACGAGTTCTCATGAGTGCGCTTGCAGTACACTAAAGATCACATCTACCCAAGATGAACATACGATGAGTTAGGATCGACCTGTGCCAATTTGATGCATCCGAGCTCGACTGCTCTTGGCTCGACGGATTTGTATAATTGCAGTCATACATGGTCTTGAAAATGGTGTAGATTCTGTACTTCTCGTGTAAGCTTTTTAGCTGTTGCAAGTTGAATCGATGAGATTCATCCCGGGAGGTAACGATACAAATTTCATGCTGTAATTGATTTAATCGTGGAGGGTCTAACCAAGAAAAGATCTTATCTGCAGGTTTTTACGTAGCACGGCGTAGGTGAATCTAGAGGAGTTCTAGAGATTCGCACTTGGGATTCGTCAAATTCGATGGTTCATACGGATCTAGAGCGGGGGCGCCGTCCTCACGTACGAGAAGGCTGATCGTTAAACTATGAACTGCAGACCAACACATTTACAGATGGAGAAGCTAGTTGACATCATATGTTCAGTGACAAGATAGCTTGATCATTTTGCGGGGTTAAAGACTTTATTGTATGCACTTTAAATTGACAACGAAGCTTTGCACTTTTTTCTTTTTTTATGGTTCGTCCTCCCAGATGGGATCTTATTACACGATCAAAGCAAATAAAAAGTACCAAGTACTAGACAATATATGAAGTAAACACAACCCCATCCAAAGCAAGATGAGGCAATGGCTAATCATATATATATATTCAGATCATTAAGGGCAAGCGATAAGCTCTCCATGGATGAGGACATAGTCCCAGCCGGGGCACTTCGAAGTTCTAGAGGCACGCACTTGTTGCATTTCTTGCAGCATGCCGTGCACGACTTCATGCACGGCCTCTTCTTCCGGTGATCTTGCAGTGCTCCTCGCACGCGGCACGCATCCTGTGTTTTTTTTTTTTTTTGGTGGGGGGGGGGTTGGGGAAATTAGACAGAATTGCATTACGCTATCGGAAAGAAAAAGGGAGCAACGAAACCGAGAACTAGGGAAAAGAAATGGGGATTTCTATTTCAAAATGCAAATTTGCCGCATCGTGACGGCGCTACTTGTGGACACTGTTATTTTCTGCTGATGCATGCAAGTTTTTCCATCTTTTTGTTTAAGGGTAAGGATGAAATGGTGCTTATGTACCATAGATGGGCTTGACAGGTGTTTCTGCAATGGGAGCCTCTCTGGCGGGTGAAACTGCCAGGAAGGTTTCTCTGGGTGCGGGAGCTGGAGCCTTGTTGAACTCTGCATCAAATTACAAAGGATGTCACTCTAAGACTCTTGCTTTCTTTATACCACGGTATGACGTGCATGTGATTTTAACGATAACTCGGTTCAAAAAACTCTATCCGCTGATTATTGTTGGCTAGTGCTGCTGACAGCCGACTCGCAGTATAGCCGCGATTTCAGTGTTGAACGAAGGCGTTCCCTCAAGTTCTAGAAAAATTCTGCACGAATCCTTTCTCCCTAAGATATAAAGAACAAATAACCAAGATTTCTACTATAGGTTTTGGCCATAAAAAAGAAGTTCCCACTGCACTCTCAAGCATTTTTGCACTGAGCTCAATGCTCGTGCTCCATGAGTAACTACAAATGATTGTGAAAAAATTTGATGAAATCGCCCGGTGGTTTTGTATTCATGAACCACATAAATACGTTGGTTTATCGCAATTGACACATGAAAGTAGAAGGAAGAGAAGGCGAATCGAAATGACAAAAAAGAATATGAAAGTGACTCAGTTTAGCTAACTAGCGCCTCTTAAGCTATGCAAAGAGATCGGCTACCCCAGTAGTCGTGAACAAGAGCAAATCCAGGAACAGGAAGGTCGAAAGCCTTGAAAGCCATTTCCGCGAAGAGAAAGCGCGGATGTGCGAAGAGATTGCTTTCCGTGAGCGCTTGTCGACGATGAGCAACAAGCGAGATGACAAATTCGCTATAAATAGCGAAAAAAATCTGGTCGAGAAAGAGGTAATTTACCAAGTTTCCACGAGTGCACCTGCAATACACTAAAAGATAACATCTAACCCAGATAAAAGCAGGGTGAGTTAGAGTCGACCTGTGCCCAATTTGATTGCATCTGGGTTCGAACGCTCTGGGCTCGATGGATTTGTTTAGTTGCAGCAACACATGGTCATGAAATTAGTGTAGATTCCGTGCTTTCAAGTTTAAAAAGCTTTTTAAGTGAAGTGGCAAGTTGAATCAACGAGAGGCATCCATGCATGGCTGCATGATCAATCAGTTTAATCGTGGGAGGTTTCAACCCAGAAGATCTTATCTGCAGGTTTTTTTTTTTTTTGAATGCGACAGGACATAAACGAATGGTAAATCAGTACTATGTGCCCCATGCTGCGTGAAACCCACCTAGGATTCTGAAAACCAGAGAAGAAGAAGAAGACCTCGTATCGAAAACAATCTCCCATGGAAAGAAATTAAGAGAATGCCAGCACAATCTGGTAGTAGGATAGCTGGCAATTTTCAGAGTCTGGCCTAGAAAAATTGAACAGTCTCTCAATTTTCAGGTTGTTATTCCTAGGTGAATTTGCTTTTTCTTTGATTTGTCGATTAGATCATTTGAGACCCATCGTCTAAACACTTGTGTGATTTTGAAAGAGCCTACTCGCGAATTAATCAAAATCTATTTAAATGGATGTTTAACCCGTTCCGCATTGCTCCTCGATCTAGTTTGCCTGGAACTTTTTCGTGTTATAGGCGTCATTTGTGATGCTAGATATTGTGATCAGTCTCACTCCTCATCTAGTTTGCCTGGACACTTTTTCGTGTTATAGGCGCCATTTGTGATGCTAGATATTGTGATCGGTCTCAATCCGGCTCGAGCATGACCCGAAGAGACGGTAATCGCATCCAAGTTAATAATTGGCTAATTTGTAGTCTAATACGTAATAATGTATGATGAACAGCTAGGTCGGACGAAGGAACTATTGAGCTGCAACAAGTAGGCTAATTGTCGCATCCAGTTCACGCAAGAGCAGGTTTAAGGAAAGGGCTCTTAAAATTAATTCACCGGTCGTGTTCCAACCTGGATTGCTAATACTTAAGTAGTTTGCATGTGGCAGAGCTGTAGCCTCCTTTGTTTCATTAGTAACGTGTTCTTCGCGAATGCAGACGCTACGGACATCACAAAAGGATAAGATTGCCAAAGTATGGCGACAGATAGTGTGCAACTAATGTGTTCAATTTGAAACAGTGCAAGCTTTTAGATGTATATGCTTTTACCTTCTCACGTCACGCAAACTCATCTCGCTATGCAAAGAGGATGTGTACGGCATTCCTATGCGGCCATAGATCTGTGTCTCGACCATTAAGATCATGCAAGCAAATGCACGGTTAAGTACATCTTGGTATAACGACAATCGTGAATTCACACATGCGAACCGCATAACGACAGTAATCGGCCATGTTATCCTCGCAAGAAAAAACAGCTCTTTTAAGATCGAAATTTGCCAACACATTTGAAACGATAACTGCACATGCCAATTTCAGAAGAGGCACATCGGGCTGCAAATCTCAGCAGAACTTGAGAGATATTGCCTAATGGTTCAGAGTTCAAAGATCTAGACAAGGACCTCCTCTTCTCTTCGAAGCTCAGATTCAATGTTTGTAGCTTGAATCCTGCGCTTGTATGGTCTCAACCAAACTGGAAGCCACCCCTGTGGTTGTATAGTCGTCAGTTTCGTCAACTAATCAGAAAGGATGAAATTGTCAAAACATAAGTGCCACAACATTACTCGGCCAAAAAAGAATCAAAGATTCATAGAAGTCCAATGTTCAACAAGGAAATGAGAAATGCGCAAAGCAATCTTAGAACATCATGGTAGGACAATGTGAATGAAAAATGCGAGACAGGCCAGTAATCGCCCTTGATCCTTAACAGAAAACAGTCTTTTATGGTTTGCCAACACATTCGCCGATAACTGCTCACAGATTGAGAGAGAAGATAATCGGGGGAATAAAAAGCAGAACTTGAGAGATCTTGTAATGGTTCAGATCAAAGAAGAAAAACTCTCCGTTGTAAGAAGTCTCATTCAATGGAAATACTAATGTGGTTGTAAAATAAAAACTTTAATAATAGTGAAATTATAAGTAAATAAAAACATATAAATTAGAGTGTACGTAAAACCAAAACATCAAATTTGTCAAAAAAAAAATCAAAGAAAAAAAAAAAAAATAAAAGAAATTGCGCAAGTGTAATGTAACAGGAAATCATGGTAAAAAAAAAAAAAAAAATGTGGAGAAAGGCAGGGTTTTTGATCTTAACATTTAAAGTGTCTTCCATGGTTTTACTATCCTTATCTAATTGGAGATAGACCTCCTTAGTAATTGGGGCCTCCTAAGTTCTTATCATAGGGCCGTCCTTCTCAAAGGACGATCCTCCATGGCTTTGAGGCATTGCAGGATAAATCTAGCACTATATATGCTTGCTTGGGGTCACTAATGCAGATGAGTTGAAATACAGTAGAAGGTCCAAACCAAATGGAAAGCAAATACAAAACCATAATACACGCTTTAAGAGTCCACACTCACCTCAACACTGGCAATGCCCTCGACAACTTGAACCTTCAAAGTTGTAATGCCCTCAGCTCCCTAGAGGAGAAAAGAAATCGGACACATTACAGCACAATAATAGTTTGATTACACTACACTACCTAGTAAAAGTTAGCAGCGTGCTTCATTTCAGACTTCCCCTACCAGAGAAATTGGAGGAGAGACACCATGTATTAGACCAAATTACTAAGAAGTACTTCTGGCCCAGTCAACCGAGAAAAAAATCAATTCCTAAGTGCGATAAAAATAAGGAATCTGTAGAAGTATGTGACAAACAACAGAGGAAAAAGAAAAGGCAAATGAGGTCGAAGCTACAGAGCAGCTTCTCCCACACTTGGAAATACGTATGAGAAGTTTTTAGGTGTTTAATGAGTAAACTCAACTTGCTGCCACCGTATAGCAATGTAAGCTGTGAATCAGACTTGGTATTCCACCCAGGCAGTCAATAAGATCTCGCCTTTTACAGTGAACGTGGCTGCCTGATGCTCGTTACTTGTGTTACTAATAGCAACTTCTCAACTTTGCCATCAAAAGACAGAGGTTATTGACCGTCACACCACGCCAGAGTTTTTCCACCATGAGATGAGACAAACATAAATGGAAGTTAAAACAAATAGGTCTACCTCCAATGCAGTTGTCACTGCCGGGATGCTGAATCGCTCATTGTACCCTCTGCCTACAGAAATTAGAAAGTGAATATTAGAAGACATCAACTTTTTAAATGAAAAGCCAAGGCTCAACCTGCTGTCGTAACAAGACTAGCATACAAATCCACAATACATACTTACATTCAGCAAGCAAGAGTTCAAAGATCAAAATCATGCAAGAACTGCTCAGCGAAATACCACCAAGTGTTTAACCTATAGAAAAAGGCCTCTTGTTTGATTAAAAGCTCCCCGAACCCTTTCTTCATCTTTGATCCCTTGAACAGAACAAAGGCCCGGTCCTTCGAATCCAAAAAGGAATATAGGTCAACATGCTACCCCTTTGATTGCTGGCGCTCGTTAGCTATATCCTTATTTTATTATTAATGTCGAGACCTCAATCTTTCATTCTTCAGAGAAGGGCTTGCTCTTTCTTCGTTTCTTTTCTTTTCTTGTTTTCTATGACAACATCTAGAGTTAACTCCATCGCTACACAAACTGCTTGAAACAAAATGACAATGACAGCACTCAACTAGTAATGATCTACCTCAACAATACAGATAGCAATTCAACAACCCATCATCCACTTGCTGCCAGAGAAATTACAGGTTCATAAGCAATTCGACAAACAAAGACGAAAACCAACTACAAACGGTAACAGAACAATAAGCAAAATTTACGTCAGGAACCAAATGGGTTCTCGTTGGTATACCTGAAAGAACATGGTCAGAGTGTCGGAGGGCGAGACCGGGACTGAGACCGTCTGTTGTTCAGCTGCTGATGAGGAAGACGAAGAAGAAGAGGCGTCTTCTTCGACCTGTACCTCTGCGACAGAAGCTTCCTCTTCCTCCGATGACCTCACTGTCCTCATCCAGCGGCTCCAACTTTGCTCGCTCGACGATAAGCGGTTCGCAGAAACGACCTCCTTTCGCGCTTGAAATTGAAGGTTTCGCGCGCGGGGGCTGAAAAGCAATCTGGGATTTCTTGGAGATGCCGTGGGATTGACAATGGAGTGGGAAGCAACGAATGCGGGACGCTGGCCATTGTCTATCGATACAGAGAGCTCGGAAAGGAAGAAAATTTATCTCCAAACTCACGAAGAAGCGCAACTGTTATCTTCTGAAGCTCCGGGTATCGCTCTCTATCCGAATACCCGACGCAGATGATTTGGTTGGGTCTTCCATATTCGACCCGGCTTGCTGGTCGTGGAGGGTGTTTTTGTCACGATAAATTGGAGAGCGGGAGCAAGGTGGTAAGATGAGAGAGTTTCTATCGAGTACCGCCGCGCTCACAGCGAGTTTTCAAGGGCACGAGGGACACTGTATTGAAAAAAAATGAGAACATGCCGTTTTGATTCAAATGTGATTTTTAATATAAATTTTGTTTAAATTAGTTTTTAAAATAAGGTAAAAAAAGAAACCCAAAATCGAAACCAGCATCAAACCCTCGCCACCATCGCTCCACCACCTATCGACAAGGGTCGGTGATGGTGCGGTGGTGGCCTCGCCGCTGGTTTTGGTTTTGGGTTTGTGTGGGTGCGTGTGTGTATGTTTTTTTTTTAATTTTTAATTTTACCTTATTTTTAAATAAAAATTATATTAAAGATCATATTTAGTTCAAAACAATATCGTTTTAGCCAAGTCATTACGACGTATGAGAGAAAATATTAGAATAATCACGTCAATATTTTTCTTTAAAATCATATTTGGATAAAACAATATCGTTTTAGTCAATCATTACATGCAAGAGAGAAAATATTAAAATACTCGCATCAGTATTTTTCATTAGTTAAATTGGACGAATGGACGAAACTAACAAAGATTTAATTGCACTAATTTAATAAATTTTAGGACTCAATTGTGTATTTTACAAAATTTAAGACTTAATTACTTCGTTATAAATTTTAAAATTTTTAGTGAATATATCCCCGAAAAACTATACAAACCGTCCTTGACTGGGGCAAAAGGGTCAAGAAATCAAAAAAAATATACAAAACCGTCCTGACTGAAAAGGGTCAAGAAATTTCTCGATTTGTGCGTGTCATCCTTGCGCAGGGGCCATGCTAATCTTCTCTGTATCGTTCCAATTTTATCGGATGTCTCCGAAGAGACAACCATACGCTGCTTCGCACCGCAAGATAAACCGGCGGTTTGTATGACTTGTGAGCGATGTGGGACTGAAGGGGCACTGGACTGACATGACAAACTCCATAAAAAAGAGCCAGCTGGAGCGCCACCGACGGACTAGACTGACTCCGATGGGACAACTGCGCAAACCTAATCTAATCTAATCATTTCCCACCTCCTTCTTCAACAGATCAATGATCACGCAGCTGACATAATTAAAAGGCTAGGGAAAAATAAATGAAAAACTAACCGCAAATGTTCTCCAATCGCCAGCTGGCCTATCTACTTCATCTCTGGTAAAAACCCACACGATCCCTTTTGAAGGAAACCCAATTTTTTCGCAAGAAAGTTCATTATAGGTTTGCAAAAATGCCTTCCTAGAAACATAAGTTACCCAACCATGAAACGTCAAAGCATATAACTACGTTAAACATTGTCCAAAGGATTATCATGGCAAGAGCTTAGGAGTTTCATTCACAAATCCGCATTTCGCACACCAAGTTCAAGTCACAAGGGACGAGGAGGGAAATAAAGAAAGAGAAGACCGGGTGTATTTTGCCAAGATGAACGCAGATTTAGCCCTGGAGAATTGTCATACTCAGTACAGCTTGAATAGCTGTAGAACAGATAAAGACCAGTTATACATCAGCTTCCTAAGTTTCAAAACAAGCAGTCCCATGTATTGTATTAATCATCCAATGTAGGAGCAACAAATGTTCGGAATCAGCACCGACTCGCATACGTGGGTAGGAACAGGTTCAAGTTAATGACCCACATTCCCTCTGATGCGTTTCCTTGTGCACAAGTATCATCTTTCACTTGCTTCCAATTTTAGATCTTTAACAGTGCATGATGCCTGGAAGCCAATCCTATACTGGCCCTTGCCCTTGGAATATGTTTCATACAATCCAATCCAATCCAATCTGAGATGAATCCGAGACAATGCTATTCCCAATACGCCACAGAGAAAAATGCAAAATTTTCAAAAGATTACCACACCATACTTTTGACTTAACTTCAACTCCCATTACCCATCAAATATCTTGATTAGCTGGTACAAGCTTCAATAACTTGGCGAGATCATATGACTTGAAGTCTTTCCCATAACAGAGACTTAAATCCAGAGGTGTTTTCCATCCTGAAACAAATTAGCCAAGAACTCTAATACAAAAGAAGATAGAACAGAACTTAAATCTAGACACAGGTGTTTCTTTATCCTGAAACAAATTAGCCAAGAACTATAATACAAAAGGAGATGGAACAGATTAATCTTTAACTAATGGCAAGTAAGCAGAATCAATTATGAACAAACACGGACGGTAAGAAGTAAAGCTACCAGACAGTCTTCTTCTTTTATTCATCAACAATTATGCATATTCAAATACGTCACAGGCTTGAAGCCCAAGAATTAAAGTACCAAAGTAGACCCATAAACAAGACAACCTCTTAGTAAGTCATTTGTTCATAGTGTTGAAGAGTTCATCATGATACCTTATTTCTTCTGGTTTTATCAGCTCCATTGACCAACAAAATTTTCGCAATATCTCTACTTCTACTCTGCATAGAGATGTGCAGCGGAGTCCATCCACCCTGTAAAAAGAAATTAACCATAGCATCCTAAGGACTCATAGAGGTTCATTTTTACCAAGAAGAGGAATGCGTACACAAATGAAAGGTAAGCCAGACTCACATTATCCGCAACATTGACATCAACCTTGTACTTGATGAGTAGCTTCACGGTTTGCATGGCACTTACCTGAACGGCATAATGAAGCGGCGTAGCACCATCCTACCACAATATCAACAAGCAAGACTGCTGTTGCATCAGAACACATGAGTAATAGGCTGGAAACTGCTACAGAGATTCAGAACAATGAAATGAAGTCACGCACCCGATCCCTAGCATGAGGATCAGCACCTTTCCTCAGCAGATGACTAATAACAGCCTCCTTTTTGCCAATTATTGCCTTGTGCAGGGCAGTAAGACCATACTGCGGACGTAAACCCGCCGAGTGTCAATCTGAGGGACAAAAAAGAGTGCAGGAAACGAACCGGGAAGATCCCAAAACTTGCCTCATCGACAGTATCAATATCAAGCCCATTTTCAAGAAGCTTGTCCATGAAAGGTATCTGTCCAGCTAGCGCAAAAGTATGGAGGGGGTTCCATTTTGACTGAGAACATGAAATGAAAACTAGCTAAGACATAGCCTGACATGCAAGTTGTGCTGGATTAACACAGGAAGATTTAAAACTTAAACGCGGTGAACTCCAACAGATTAAACAGTCAATGCAGTGCCAAAGAGAACAACTGCTGATCAAAAGAACTCGAATCTGAGTGGATAACTTTTACCGTCGATATTTTCGCCAAATTTGGCGTGGGATTGTCACGCAGAACAGCTCTTTCCTCTGGTCCTAAGAGCTGTTCAACCTCTGCAACAGCAAATTAAACACGAAAGTGATCAACGGGTCCTCACTAAATGAAGATGATGAGACCGGAAAAAGAAAAGAAAAGAAAAAGCAGAGAGAACCCCTAAAGGATATACCTTTCACCAATTCCTCCTCGTACTTGTCCGACGAAGACACCCCAACGCCGGAAGCAAGACCCACGATGTCGTCCCCTTCCTGTTCCCAGTCGCTCTCGAAGTCCAAGTCGTCCTCGCTCTCATCTTTTTCTTCGTCCTCGTAATCACTGCCGCTTCCGTCGTCGGGGTCTTCCCAAACGCCTTGTTGCCGGTTCTTCGAGGAAGAAGCTCCCTTGGGGTTGAATGCGTGCGTGATTGACGCGAAGAAATGCGAGCGCCCTCTTGTTGTTGCTGCGAAAAATGAGGTTTTGGAGGTAGTGGAGCTGAATTTCGAACGAAGAGCGGAAGCACATGGAGGCGGGAGATATCTGTAGTCCAGGAAGGACATGGTGGAAAGCCGAGAAGCCGCCATTGTTGTTTGGTTTCTAACTGTTCGACAAAATGTCAGAGAGAGAGAGAGAGAGAGCGCGCGCCCGCTTTCTTCGCGCAACAAGACAACTTTTTCTCTTCCGACCTTTTAATATTTGAAAAAAGGAAAATTAATTAAAAAAAACATAAGTACTTTTATTTTCTCAAATAAAAATTCATTTCTAATAAAAGCATGAAATATCATCATTATATCAAAAAAGGGCTAAAATAAGTATAATTATTTTAAATAAAGATCCGATCTTGTAGGTCCACTAAATTTTTTTATCAATCAAAAGCATTTTTGTTAAATGTAAATTTAATCTAATTTTTTTGTTAAATTAAACTTAAAAAAAGTAAAAAAAAAATAAAGAATATTCCTCCTGCTTGTGGCCATCGCCCCTCCATCGATGGGGTGGCGACTATGGTGGTTAGGGTTGTCGATGCTTTGACGAGTGTCGGTAACCCTGTCGACCAGAGTCGAGGGCTTGCCCTCACCTTAGCCAAAACAAAGCTGCTAACTCTCGTACAAATCTAGGAGAGCGTCTGCAGCCCTCACCCAAGTTCATTCGTGGCCATCGATCGGGACGAGGGTGAAATAATGCCTCCAATCCATCCTCATCCCGACCGATGGCTATGGCCCTCATTGAACTAGGGCGAGGGCCATCGAGCTTGCCCAAATCTAAAAGAGGGCCGTGGTCCACTCCCAACTAAGGCGATTTCTCACCTTAGGTCAACGGGGTTGTTGGTGCTCACTAAAGTGTTGACGACCCTAAAGGCCATAGCCCTCACTCCACTGGTGGTAGGGCGACGGCCACAGGCAGGTTGTCACTCCTTCCATGTGTGATTTTTTTTTGTTTTTTGTTTTTTTTAATCTCTTTAAAATAGAAAATAAATAAAATAAAATAAAAATTATCATAATGCTCCTATCTAAAGTGACTCAAACCTTTTTTTTATATTTACTTCTTGACTTTATTTGAAATAATATACACTTCAAACTCTTATTTAACCTATGTAGCATCGACACTTCTCTTAGTTGTGCGTGTCGGTGTCGGACACGCGTCAGGCACCAACACTTGTTCGACACTCGTCCGACACACGTCCGACACTCGTTGACCGCGTGTCGGGATTTCGACACTCGGTCAATGCGTGTCGGACGCGTGTCCCCAGGTGTCCAGCGTGTCGAACACGATCATTAAAAAAAAAGAAAAACTTTTTTAACCTTGCCGGTTTTGAAGTGATCACGAAAGCGTGTGCAATGAAGGAAAAGTTCATTAGATAGAGCTCGAAATCCATAGAAAAAAGGAAAAATAAGGAGATCTCATAGACTTCTTATTTTCCATTGCGCTCGGGAGCTTTGAAAATTAACGTCGATAGAGCGTTCATGAAGGGAGAAGTTGATGGCGCGGTGGCATAGGTATGCAGAGACTCCTCTGGGTTGTTGTTTTGAAGGAGTAGTGAGGTTTGTGAATGTTTGATTTCCCCTTCATGCCGAAACCCTAACTCTGTTGGATGCTTTGAAGTGCTTGAACTCACGTGGGTTTGCAGATAGAGTAGTTGAAGAGATAAATTTGAAGTCAGACAGTATCTATTTGGTCAAAATGCTCCAAGGCATAGATATAGTTTCATGGAAAGTACAAGTGTTGATCAAGAAGTACTTAAATTTGTTTTCAAAAATGAAAAGCTACGGCTAACCCATTGTACACGGACCCAAAAAAAAATTGCGAATTGAATTGTTAAAGCGCAATTTCATAGTACTCTCCCACCCGACTAAGTTTTTAACCCACCTCAAGCCCTTTGAAATTTGTTTACTCAGAAGCACATATGCTATTCTTTTTGACTTTATAATACGAATCAAATGACTTTTTCGACCAAAAAAAATCATGAGTTTATCAAACTTGACATAAATAAAAACTTGCCCTCTTCAGTTCGAATTAATGTAATAACACATATTTTGGCTTCGTTTATTATTTTTATATTTAAAAATATATTTAATACAACGTGTCCTCGACGTGTCGAAATTTTCTATTTTTGAGAAATGCCGTGTCGCCGTGTCGTGTTGTGTCGCATGTCCGGTGTTGGTGTCCGTGCTACATAGTATTTAACACTTCAGGTCATTATTTGAAACAAAATCTATTTCAAGCTCTTATTAAAAAAAACGAGAGCACTGAAGTTATTTTTTTGAAATTTTCCTTTTGAACAGTGAAAAATTAATCAATTAACAAAAAGGGTTTTGTATAAACCAATAATAATGAATTCAAATCGAGAAAATGACTTCCACTTTTTTTAGCAATAAAGAAATAATTTTTTTATTTTTTTACTAGAAGTCCGAATGAGAAGAACATATTTTATTTCCTATACCTCATCGATTTTTTTCTCGATAGGCCTCATTTTTTTTTATAAACCTAGTTTTATCATCTCCTAAATATACTTCGTCATTTTCTTCTACATTACGACAAAATCCTATAAAGTATTTTTACGAATATGATTTGATAATTATTTTCCTAATTTCTTCTCGATCTTATTAAGATGTCCACAGACAAAAGAATTATCGACAGCACTGTGTCGGAGAAGGAAATTGGCCGTCAGCATAATTTACGTGTTTAGTACTCCTTTTGCCAACACATTGATGCCATTGCAGTTTTCCCCTGTGGCAAATGCGAGTGCCAAGCAAAAAGTGCCAACTCTGTCTCTCTTCCCTCAACAATCTGAGGGCACAAATGAGCAAGCCGCGATGGCTCATGATCCAGCTATTTCCTGCCACAATCCACTTCGACTTGACCAGCTGCAAATCAACAGAAAAAGCAATTGAAGTTGCTGTTGAGATCGAATAAGCCCCCTTAGTCAGATTCATCATAATCTCAGAGAGAACAAAGCCGCACCCTTGAGAGAAAACAGCTTGATTCGCCTGAGCATCGGCTTCGGAGTTGAATTCCTAGCAAAAGAGAGAGAGAGCCTTTTCACAATGAAAATCCAAGAAAGGTTGTTCGTGCACAAAATCCTATAGTGTAGACAACATTCATCATGAGAGGAAAGATTCATGTTTGTACCTACGAACATGATCAATCTGAAAAGTGGTGAACCTGTCCCTTGAGCTCTTTGGCCACCTTACACAAAATCGGCCTATTCTGGTTCTTTAGTTTCCATTTTTCCTGAATCTGTTGCACAGGCATTTCTTTAAGGAGAGCAGATGAATAAGATTATATAACTCGAGAATAGCAGGCAAGAGAAGGCAAGCATCCAAAGTGCTTGAGCAAGACTCTTAAGAAAAATTGCTGTTGCGCAAACAAATTTATAGGACTCGAGTAAGCAACTTCACTAACAAGCATCAAGCATGTAACCTACATTACTAGAATCGACTCAACAAAAATAAATAAATACATTCCTAGTAGTTGCTCAAGCATTTTCGTTATACAAAGTACTTCAAGAGCTCACAGCTCAATGGTCCAAAATCTCAGCACATATAGAAAGGATTCTAAGAGATGATACCTTAACAATTCAAAAGAAATGGAACAAACTTACAATTACACTTCTCCCAAAGAAAAAAATCATAAGAGTAGTCCAGGAAAAAGAATTATTGAAGAAAAATTCAAATATAAACACCACAGTATATGGGTAAGGATGAGGGGCATCCAATGAAATGACAAACCTGCATGCAGACAAGCATTGAATCCCCATGGACTTGAATTTTCTTAAACCCTTTCTGTAAAGCATGCCTCAATCCCAAAATTAAACCCCGATATTCAGCAACATTATTAGTCGCGATTCCCACACCTTCACGCAACCGCCAAACCTGCCAAAGACTCAGGTTCTAGAGTAGTAATTTTAAAAGCAAGGAATATAAGATTGGGCAATCCAAGTGATTGCATACCAAACTCCCATCATCAGCACGCAGGACAGCTCCTGCACCAGCCGGTCCAGGGTTTCCTCTTGAAGCTCCATCAAATTCTAGTGAGCAAGAACTCTGCTTGGCAAGAGCAGAAAGATGAGAGAGAAAATCTATTCACCACGAGGTAAAGATACAGCAAACAGAAGTTCTTGAAAACACATGAATAGATACAAAAGCAATACAGAATACATATTAAAGTTAAGATTTAATTCTCAAATGGCTAGAATATTTCTGAAACAGAAAATTTTCTCCAGTGGAACTTACTGTTCTGCTTTACATTTTCAGATCAAGGAACGATTGATCCAAAAAACAACAGCAACACTTTGCCAACCTGGCTTTAAAAAGTTAACATATGATGACAAGATATGCATGAGAGAAGTGTTTTTTGGTCTGTGACCTACACAATTGGAAGGTGCTGGCTGACTTGCAGTCCCATCATTTAACTTCAAATGTTTGCTCTGATAACTGATCAAAGCTGAAGTTGGTCCCACTGCCTGCGGTTAGACAAACAAGACATAGATCAACCAAGCTTCTACGCATGCGACCAAGCCGAACAGTGAGGATCAGGACTAGTACGTTGAGCTGTCCATACCTACTCAAACTAAATAGGAAGTTCAAACTCCAAAACAATATGCATCACGTACCCTTACAAAAGCAATCCAGAAACACAAAGCATAAGCTTATCAACCAGCTCTTAAGTAAAAGTATAATGCCAACAAGTATGGTAAGGAAGCTTGTTTCCATTTATGCAGCGATTGAGGGATGAGCTTAGGGCTCAATTCTAGGATGTAGGAACGATAACTTAAGTATCAGTCCCAATCCAGCCAGGCTTCCGCTTGATCTGTCTAACTGTCATGCAATGTGTTCCTATAACTGAAGTATCCGTCCCAATATTCCAGCCTGGCTTCCACTTGATCTGTTAACTGTCAAGCAATGTGTTCTTATAAATGTGTAGCTTCTCAAATAATTATTGTCCATCCAATAGGCTTGAAATTTAAGTAATCGCTGTAAACCACGGCAACTCCATGTGGCACCAAACATCAAAATTTCTAGACACCAACTGAAAAGTCACAAATAAATTTTTGATAAACAGTTTAATCACCATGTCCCACTGAAGTGCTTCCGCTGATCTCTTTGGAGGCGGTGCCTTGTCAGACGATGCTCTTCTTGAAGAGGCTGGTTGCTAAAGGAAAATAATGTTGAAGTAGCAAATTAATCATTGGAAGAATAAACAGTAAGTTTCCATCATATCTCCATTCAGTGAGCCAACAAATAGTGCTCTCTAGTCTTTACTAGTATTGGACTTTCATAAATTCATGTCCTAATAGAACACAAAAAGCAAAAGATCATAGTCTTGGACCCTGCTGTAATAGTCTGTCAATCGTACCAGGCAATTTAGATCTCAGACACAGAATAAGAAGCTACTAAGGCTATAAGCAATCACCTAACCTAATCAACCAAATAAAAGCTTCTCTCCATTAGGGAGAGCCTGAAGATGAATAAGTAAAAAGAGAAGTGAATGAAAAACAAGCGGCATCCTAATGTAATTCATAAACAACAGCCAAATCAAAAATTTAACTGAAATTTGACACCTCTACCAATTAGGCTAATTCATCCCACAATGAAGCAATTCGAATAACTAAGGAGCACTGATAATTTTTGCTATCTAACCTGAAATGGGCAAGGAACAAGTTCACCCAAAGTAACATTTTTCAAGTCAGCCGCACTAATAGTATAAGAAGCATTCTTAAGACCATGTGACCTGAGATATTCCTCTGCCTCCCCTGGCAGACCATGGCCCTTATACACACTCACGGATGGAGAATGTACCTACGAGGAGGAGGAAAAGATCTCATTTAAACAACATGCAAAATCATTTTTACACCATAGCACAAGATATTGCTCATTCCATGTATCTTTGAGGCAGCACAACTGTGTTAGATTATGCTCTCACAAGAACACAATAAATAAACCGGAGCAGAATGAAGCCTTGCAGATGGCAGAACTAAGTCGAAGAGAGGTGTTGTGTTGACCAGCAAAGTGGAGAATGCCCAGCATGATTAAAGACACCTCCATAGCGAGCTCACAATACCTCAAAACCCCAGCAAAGAATTTTTTAACTGGAACCAAATCGAAGACTGAAGGCAATAGATTGTTCCCATTACTCTGCATCTTCAATCAGAATCAGTGATCCTAAGATCAAGTATTGAAATATTACAACATGCACCTCGACAACCAATAACTACGGCCAGCACAAATTATAACACGAGAACTACAACCCCGTAGATGCAGGGGTTAATGAGCCAAAGTGTTTCTGGCGATTTTTAGCGGTGGACGAACCCCCAGCCACCCGTTGGTGAACACCATCTGACTGCTAAATGAAGGAGATCACCCAGAGGCACTCTATGCTCTAGGATCAAATGGAATTAACCGAACTATCCACCCTTTTAAGTACACGCATCAAGGGCAGTTCTCCTTGTTTAAAGGCTTAAATTCAAACGGGTGCCTGATAATACATGAAGAAAGCTTAACGCACAAATAAAATGTTAAAGCAATGACTTCACACAAGACTATGCACAAGCAACAGGGAGTTAGCGTGGGAAGAAATTTACAGAAGATCCAGCTTGAGCTTGGCAATCGCTCAGAGTCCTGTAAAGCAATCAAACCCCCCTTCCTCACAACGTAAAATGCGTCCTCGTCTCCCTTTTCGACATCGCCCAGTGTACAAGCCTCAACTCCAGTGGCAACTGCGCGAGCCCAAGGAAGACTCACGATCGTGCGGCTAATACGAACAGCTTTGATCTCAGTGGGTGCAGAAGCCCTAGCAAAATGAACAAAAGCAAACCAATAAAAAAGGAAGCGAGAAATTTTCGACGGAGAAGAAGCAAGTCTGGAGCCAGCGATTAGGAAAACTCGGACCGAGCGCGTAAGAAACAGCGACGGTGGCCTTTTCCCAGTTCCGCCGTCGTCGTCGCAGTCGACGGTGGCCTTTGTATGAATTGGTCAAATAAAAAACCACAATCGTTGGAGAAAGAAATAGGCTCGCGCTTTTTTAATTGTCCTTGAGAAAATGACGAAAATACCCTTTAGATCATGGCATTTTTTAAAGATTTTATGACCACTTTAGATTTTTATTTAAAACAACTACATCATCTCAAATCCTTATTTACTTCAAACTCTATTTAAAAAAACGATAGCATTTTGAGTCTTTATTTAGAATTTTTCCACTTTTTTATTTCGTTTTTTTCTTCTTCTTCCTTTCCCTTACGAATCCCATTTTCCTCACCTTCTTCTTTTTTTTTTCATGCCTACCATTCCTCTATTCTCTCCCTTACAGGGCATTGTCTTTATACGCCTCACACACCTTCTTCTTTCAAAAACCCCGACATGCTCAATTTATTATTTATGATGCCAACTACATCATCCTCCACACTTTGGCCGGCACCACATTCTACTCACTGGTGATCTCCTTAGAGCCCTTTTCTCTACACATAGCTCTTTTTGCACCGTGAAAGGTAATATTGCGAAGCACTGCTTCTCTCTAAAAGTGCCATTAGATCGATTCGAGCTTGCAGAACTAGTCACCTTGGTAATGATATTAGATAAATGAGTTCACACATGATGTAAAGCGAATGGAAATGCGAGATTATAAATAGTCGTAGTAAACCAAACCCAACATGAAACTTTTTGGCCCAGTCGAGCCGTCCCTGTTGCTGCATTGAATCAGAAAGAAAATATATAAAAAAAAAACTAAATCAATCAAAACAAATCAAGATCGGACTAGTTGCTCGACCCAGATTTCCAACTGTGACAGCAATTTCCGAAACAATGCACTTGCAAGCGAAGTGCATATCTTTCAATGTCAACTTGAATCGTTCGCCTGTATGATCCACTGTGTTCCATGGCCGTTGGGTTCCATAGTGCAAGAAGAGCCCGCATGCGGAGAAAAGGGGCTTGCTGGGTGAACCCAATATCGGTGCCGGCGAAAGTGCGGAGGATATTAAAATTTTTGGAAGAAGAACGAGAAGGAGACATACAGAGGAAATGCCCTGCGAGGAAGAGACTAGAGAGATGGGAAGCCTGGAAAGGAAGAAGAAAAAGGAGAAGGAAAATGAGACACTTAAGGGGGAAAAAGAAGAAAAATAAAAAATAAAAAATGAAGCATATAAAATTGTATCAAATGCGACGAGATAGGATGGTTAAAAAAGAAATGACAAAGAGATAGACAGAGTAGTAAAAAGCCCAGAGCCAAGAAATATTCACGCATAAAATCATACATTAACTTTTTATAAAAATTTCAAATATGAAGCACTTTTTTTTTTTCCTTCAGTTTTTTGTCGCCGAACACAAACACACCCTCGTCAAATCCTTAAAAACAGAAGATAATAAACTTATCCATGGTCTCGGAGCTTATTCATTATATTTTAACGTTTCTTTTTGTCGATTATTCCCAAACTATATTATTTTTCAAATTATGTTAATGCTTTTGGATAAACGTGCAATGAAATACAGAGAAGATTATAAAATGAGTCGTGCATAAACGCTAAACTTCAAGGGAGTTACCCCATTTTTAACTCCATCACGTTCAGGAAAAAGGAATAAAATCGCAACTCAGACTAAAGCACAAGCTCTGCTCAGATACAAAGTTTCCATCGCAGCTGCCGAGTGGAGAATGGGGCAGCCGTAGTTTCTTGCCAAGTAGGAAGAAAAATAGAAGATGACAGCATCGAATCCTTCTCTGTCTGGACACAAAAGTGTTAAGGAAAGTTGCATCCAAATGAGCCATCACAAGATATCAGAAAGCATACAACCTATGCACGAACTCTAAACAATGATATCTAAAATCTTCCCGACAAAACACACTGAACATCAAAAGTGCTTTCAGCATGCTTTGCAGGTAACTATACTGCAGAACTGACATACATAAACCAGAACTTCTGCAGACAGCAGAAATGTAATGCATCCCCACTTTCTGATGGCACAAATTCAGCAGCTCATATAAAGTCGAACTCCACATCAATATGGAACATAACAGTTGCAACAGCAGGAGTTGCGAATGCCAAACTACTATGTCGTTCAGAACTTTCTCAAACTCCCATTGAACAAGAGTATATAGCAGCAGATGGTGCTAAAGAACCGCATAGGTTATTTGATCGAGATAGTGATTTGGAATATGATAGTGACAATTGAAGACAATGAAAGTCCCAGATGTCAGAATTGTGTTTCATCATACCTGATGGAGCTCCAGCAGAGTACCAATAATTTAAAAAATGAAGGCTTTCAGAGATGAACTTTGAAGTTGGACATGGCAGCCTTATTGCAGGCATTTGCAAAATTCACCAAGAGAGAGGAACAGGTGAGGCATTCGATACAAAAATTGAAAATCCATTATGGAGACAGAACGGTAAGAAAAGCCGAAAGATGTGCCAGGCAAAGATGATGGGAAAAAAAAAAAAACTCGTTTCAAGGGACCTTTGGTTTCCCTTTTTTCTTGCATACGGTCTAGCTTTCCCAATGAAGGACACAACTAGCCCACGAAAGGCATGCACAGATGGCTGATAGAAAGCACAGACTAGGTGCCATTTCATCAAGTGGCTAGTTTTGATGCTAAACACAAAAAGTTGTTTAAACAAGTCCTCATACTAGCAAAAAGAAAAGCATATGACAGCTAGACGTGCTCCTGCAAATCACAGAGCAACTTGAAGAGAGGACTACATAAGATTTGTCATCAAGGAGAAGGACCTGGCTGTGCGTTCCCTATGGACAGACAGCTAATAGCCAAATCTGGACAAAGTAAAATTCTCATCTATATGAAGCGAATATCACAACACAAACACCTGTATATGGAATCTAAATGTCCATGAAAAGG
>JAGVVM010003763.1:0-18219 GCA_019149425.1 Psidium friedrichsthalianum
GAGAATGAAACGCGTGTACCTCCCTCCGAATCCTCTTCACCAATCGGCCTGTAAATTATTCAAGATCTCTCGACAACTGGACAGAGAATGACAAGAAGAAGAAGAAGAAGAAGATCGACGAAGGAAAGGACTGCTGAAAATGCAATGCGATCATGGAACTGGTCTCTCTCTCTCTCACGTCGTCGACCAATAGCTGAAAGCTTAGTATAAAACTCCACCACCTCGCGGTTTCTTTGCTTAGCTGTCTCCCTGTCTCTGCTGGAAAGCGTGTGGTAAGTTTCTTCCTTCCCTTCGCTTTGCTTTTTTCTGGAAATCCGAGATCTGACCACCCCTCGCCCTCCCCCATCAATCCACCGCCGACAACTGGTTCGCGTTTTGACCCTTCTCTCCCAGCCAATCCGCTAGCGCCACGTAAGAGGATGGTTTTTTTTTGGTTGACAACTGGGGGGGGGCCAATTTGAGGTTTCTATTGAATTTTTTTTTTTGCGTAACATACAATATTTTTTAAAAATTTTCCTAAAAATAGTTGGTCTTTTATTGATTAAAATAATTAGTCATCAAAAAATATTTTACTATAGACAATATTTATGTGTCTCATATTGTTTTAGAAGAGAAATTTTTTTTCTCGCTTGTTTCAATTTTTTATGCGATGCGAATGATCTTTTTTAAAAAAATATTTTTTCAATCGTTCATCGAAACAACAGAGCCTATAAAAATCATTCCTTTTTCTTTACATATTTTTGTTAAGGGTTGGTTTGAAATACTCTTGTTATTTTTAAGGCTTGTGCAAAGAAAGAATAGTTAGAAGTGAACTTCATTGTATCCAAAATATAGTTTTTCTCCTGATTATGAAATAATTTTGTGTTAACTAATTTTACGAAGCCATTATTTTTTTCGAAAAATAAGTTTTTAAATGTTCATTTTTCG
This sequence comes from Psidium friedrichsthalianum, assembly GCA_019149425.1. Taxonomy (NCBI): domain Eukaryota; kingdom Viridiplantae; phylum Streptophyta; class Magnoliopsida; order Myrtales; family Myrtaceae; genus Psidium; species Psidium friedrichsthalianum. The sequence continues at coordinate 928 of JAGVVM010003763.1, forward strand.
TGAACATGCGGCACCTAAATGTATATGTTTTATGTGGTGTCCTAACTGGAGCAGTGAACTTGTGAGGGACTAGTGAGGACTAGTCGATATATATGTTTTTATGGCGATCGCCTTGCCCAGATTTGGGACTAGTGAGGACTTCGCTACCATACTGCCAGCCCAATTTTATAAAAAAGAAAGAAGATAAATATAAAAGAAAAAAGTAAATATATATAAATTAAACATGTTAAAAAGTCAAATAATTATTAAAAATTATCTACATCAGTAATCAGTTGTGGGCATATAAACATTTTGGAATCTCCGACGTCATATCGATCCGGATGGACTTAATTGGCAAAAATATGAAATTATTTAGGGCTCGATCTCGGCACAATTAAAGGTTTATGAGTGAATTGGTAAAAATGCAATGGTAGACTTTTAGGACTTCTTTCTTTTGGACACTTTTCCCCATTAAATATGGTAGCACGATAATGACTTCCTAATCAATAAAAACAAGTAAAATAGAGTCTTAATCCAACAAATCACAAATTCATGAGGATGATAGCTATCGGCTTATATTTTACCCAATATTCGTGGGTTTTCTCAATAAACCAAAGGGCGCAATGAACTATGAATCATACTAATCTATGAATAATAATTGATTTGGGATAAATTTATCACGAGTGTATCATTTGAAGTTTTTGTTATCAAAAAATTAATTTATGGTGAATTCGTCTTATGTGTATCAATATAAATTATTTTATGGTATTAACCCTAAAACAACATGGCGTGATGAATTACGAGTGATCCGACCGAACCGTGCTTCCGTCGCTAACGAGCTTATAAAAGGAGGCAAAATATACGGAGATATGACGTCATTAATTGACCGATGACGAACGAAATACTATAGTATTTGTCAAATCAAACCGGGAGGCGGACGCACGTAGGAGCAATACTGAGTTGGGCAGAGGGCACGCCGCTAATCACGATGGCCGTCCTCGTCGTTCCTTTGCGGACAGTTTTGACAATTAGAGGAACGAAAACAACGCGCACGTCTTTGTCTCCCATTAATTATTATTATGTTTCCGGTCGTCAGCTCTAAAGTATCCAATTCACGAAAATCCTCTTCACCGACACATGTCCGTTTCCGACACTTCTTCGTCGTCTCGCCCCAGCCGTTGAATTGCTGGACGATTAGGGTCAAGCCGACGAGAGAGAACGACAAGCCTTTATGTACAAATTAGTCCCAAATCCGCGAGTATTAGCTAGAGGGTTAGGCATTTCAACAATTTCACATTCTTCATCCATTTGGCTAATCACCCTTCATTTAATGAACTTTTTTATCTTACTTTAATAAAATATAAAACTATTGCATCTCGATTTGCACCCCACTTCGTCTCGTTCGAGTGTCGTTTCTAGGGAGCCACGAACTGGTGTTGGGATTTTTGTCCTTTCTCCATTCAATTCCGCAAAGACTCGGTTCAGGAAATGCTTCAATCAGTATGGACCGACAATTTTCGCAATTATGGAACATGAAAAATCATTCAGGTATGCAAAAAGGACAGGGTGGTGGAACAGCGATGGGCGTCTAATTACGACCAAAACGCAAGATGGGAAAATTCAAGGAAGGGGGGGCCAAAATCTGGTGCCGGGGGGCTGCGTCGCATTACGTGAAAGTCAGGGAAAAGGATCGAATTCCCGATACATGGGTGGTCCTCAAGGCACATGGCCTGTGCCCTCTCATGTGATGTGATGCAATAATTGATAGAGGCGTGTTGACTGTGAACCTTTGCCTAATTCGTGCATTTGCATTGCGAAATGCAAACAGAAGATAAAATCACATGATTCGCACGAGGGATACCTGTGGCTTGTCAAAATGGATCATGCGTGATGAGAGGGCGTAGCAGAAGTCTGTAACTTCACTCGAAGAGATCACTAAGAGGGAAACGGACAAATCTAGCCGAACCCACATTCACTCGAGAGCTTAAACTACGAGTTATGAACTAACACAGATATATTAATTATTCAACATCACTTCGATTCTTCGATGTGAGTTTTTTTTTTTTATGCACCTCACTTACATGTGCATCATAACAATCTTCCTATCATGTGTGAGTTCAATGTTACATCTGCTTCCTCTTAATTTGGGTATCTTTCCGCATCAATTTATCTCAAGTTGAATCTCTATCAAGTCAACTTTGATAATCATTAATTAAGTTTGCCATCGGGCCTGCGTTTGCTACACTAAGACACTCATCGCTCAGAACCTGTCGCATGGGTCACCAACTATCAACTCAGATACCATTTAATGAAACGAACATCAGAAGTCCAATATATTTATTGGATTGGGATATCATCAAGAGGGAACCTAACTCCCAGCCGTTAATATATCCAGTTGGGAAAAGAAAATGCGATTGTGTGACATCTCGGGTGGAGACATCTAGTTTTGCGTGAGGCCAGACACATTCCTAAGTTGAAGGAAAAAATGATTTTAGCTAGTAAACTTGACCAAAAAGGTATAGTGACAACTTTTAAATGCGGATAGTGGAAGATAGGCTCAGAGGCAAGAGTAGTAGCAAAGCGAAAGCGTATGGGTACACTTCACCTTCTCTAGGAAGACAATATCAATTATATGGTTGCAACTATAGTGGCGACATGTAATTTGTCTACTCTTTGCTATTATCATTTGGAACATCTTGGTGAAATGTGTGTAAAGTAGTTACACTCAAGAAAATTTCTTCCGGTTTGTAGAAAGTTGAGTTAGATTTTTGTGAGAGATGCATTTTGGAAAACAAAAAGGTGGTTAATTTTCAATTAATGGGCAACCGAATAAAGGGCAAAAAGTTAGAGTTGGTTCATACTAATATGTGGAAACCACTCAGGAACTCTCTTATGGTGGTAAAGGACATTTTGTCGCATTCATTGATGATGCGACAAGAAAGACTTGAGCCTATGCTCTCAAAAAAAATCAGAAGTATTCAACGTGTTCAAAATTTGGAAGATCGTGGTAGGAAAAAAAAAAGATCAATTATCAGATTAAAGCTTTGAAGTTTGATAATGGTAGTGAATACACAAGCAAAGAGTTTTTAAAATACTTGTGCAGGAAGGCATACAAGGGTTGAAAATAATTCCTATAACTCCTTAAGAGAACAGTATAGCTAAGAGGATGAATGGGACTATTTTTGGAGCGTGTACAATATGTACGAGACCATATGTGGATCTCTCGCTACACTTATGGGCCGCTACAGTTGATGTAGCTATTTATTTGATCAACATGAGTCCATCTAGTACGCTAGATGGAGAAGTACCTTAAGAGCAATACTCACGTAAAAAGGTTAATTATTCATATTTAGAAGCTTTTGGTGTATTGCATATTCATTGATTGATAGAGAGGATAGGAAGAAACTTGATGCTAAGTCCCAGAAGTGTGTTGTTATCGGATATGGTGGCAATGAGTATGGATACAGGCTTTGGGATCTGAGAACAAACAAAGTCATTCGCAGTCAAATGGCAGTGTTCCATGAACAAAAGATGTGCAAGAGATTGTCAAACAGAGCATGAGATGGCAATAGAACTAAAATATGTTGATTTGGACATAATTCCTATGAAGATGATTCTAGCAATCAGAATGCACCTGAAGGGATGGTTTTGCGATGAACACATTATTAATGAGCAGGTTAGTTCAAGAGGAATGCAATAATTCAAACCCAACTGATGATCTTGAAGTACCAATTTTGAGGAGACCTACAAATGTGAAAAAGACAAAGGCAATTTTTTATCTATCAGTTAATATTATTTCGAGTCATGTCTTACATACAGATTTGGGAGAGCCAGAAATTTATGATGAGTCAAAGGTAAAGAACACATGAGTATCGCTTGAAGAAAATCTTGTATGGCTTAAAGCAAGCTCCGTGGAAATGGTACTTAAAATTTGATGGTTGGTGAGTGCTAGATACTCTTGAGTCTCTCTTATCTCAAAAACCAGCTCAAAAGATAGAGACTTTTCTTCGCACTTATAAACCAGCCACCGGCCTTTTTTATAGCAATATAGATAACCCCAGCAATACATTCATTTCTTAACTAGTATTTGATGGACTGGGTAGTTATTTGAGTCAATGGATATTAAATAGCGCTTCGTGCTCGCACCTTTGTTTGGATAGAAATTTCTTAAATTCAATTAAATATGTAGTTGCTTTATGAATCACTAGATTTCTATTCTATGGAAATTGGTTAAAATGAGTTAAATGTGTCAATTTTGTTTGGATTATTTTCGACCCCACCCGCCCCGTTTGATAGGTATGGGGTTGTCTATGGATTTGCAGTTTATCATGTTACCGTATCCTCTTCCCGACAGGGTTAAGATAATTTTATAGATTGGAGATGTGATTAAACCGAAATCATATCCGATGCCATTGGGAATAGGAAAATCTGCCCGTCTTAATAGGATGGGTCCTGTGGTTTGGCAATTTAATCAATGTGACCGGTATCCACATCTCCCACACTTTAAACAAATTTTACCACATTGGGTTGGGATTATGCCCATTTCAATCTTGCTTTCTTGAGCCCAGCCATTTTCTTTGACTCGAATACCATACGATCGGCGCTTTTTTCCCGTTATCCATATTTTTTTGAAATGCAGAAAATCGATGGAATTCCGACAGGGAAGTGGTCGCCTTCCTCACTGATTCATACATAGGATGCGGCAATAATTGAGCATTGGAACTGCTGCAAGTGTTTAGCGAGCAAAGATTCCGAGATCAAATTATTATTTGCGTGATCGACCCATGCGATTGGAATTGGCTCTGTTTAGTAACTTAGCTCGTGTTATTATCGTGATTAAGATGCTCGGGATTGAAAGGCATATGATCGTGGTTAGCGAGCAAAGATTCCAAGATCAAATTATTATTGCGTGATCGCCCCGTGTGTGCGTCTGGAATTGGCTCTGTTTACTAGCTTAGGTCGTGTTATTATCGTGATTAAGAAGCTCGAAGAGGCTATGCAAATGTGTTTCGCAAGTCTCCAAGTATTCTTGATATTTAATGTTTGAATCTCCCACAACGGTGCGGTGCTTGAGAGATTGTCATGTTTTTAATTAGGATATATTTATGACAATAATAATAAAGATTGAAATTCAAATCTAGAGTTGAAGAAACTTATGATGATCCGTACATGATATTTACTCCAACAGGAGGACTATGATTGTTAAATTCAAAGGACTGCAATAATATAATATATATATATATATATTATCGAAAGTAACGTTTCATTTACTCTCTCGGATTCAATAAATTTAAGTAATACAGAAACCAACCATGTATTTACGTGATCCACGTGTCCCTCAGCCGTTGCCTTTTGCTGGAAATTCCAATAAGCCCCCTCTGGCTTTTGCCCCCTTCTTTCTTCGTCCGTCCGTGTCGCCCACACGTTCTATCTGGCTCTTTCTCGGGATTCTCGCAACTTCCGGCTGCCGCTAGAATATTTCTGTCTCTTTCCAGGTAAATTTTTTTTTTTTCCCTCTCCTTCAATTTCCTTGAGTTCGGTGTGATCTCACTCTGGCAATTCCTTTCGATTCAACCGTGCCCTCGCTTCCTATTGAACCGTCTGTTCGTGTTCATGGCATTCAGAGCCTAAAGCATTCATTTTTTTCTTTTTTCCAGTTTTGGTTTTAGTTTCATTTAGCCTCGAGAGGTTGGAAACTTTTGCTTGAGCTCTATTCAAATTCCACTGAGGGATTCGTGATAGGAGATAGATATTGGATGTCGTGCTTTTTTCTGAGTTGTGGGAACGGTTTCATGACAAGTTCATAGGATAAATTTTTTTTTTGGTCAATAAGTTCATAGGATTGAAAGCAGGCAAAAATTGTATGTATATTGCTGAGAGAGAGAGAGAGAGAGAGAGAGAGAGAGAGATTTTGATTGATTGGGTATGAGAATGCTGTGGACTCATGGAGTTCCTTGGCTTTATGTACATTTGAAGCCGTTTGGAGTCGGCATTGCTTGAGTTGGATTTTGCTGCTGTGATTTGTTCCTAAGTCCTTAGTTTGTCAAACTCGTAAACCTTCCTTCATTCAGCTGCCCTTAACTGTCCTAAACTTTGATTAATTGGCCGAACTGGTTGCTTTTTCATGTCCTGAATGTGACCGATTATATTTCTTGACGACACTCCAGTATTATTTTCATTTTGCAGGAGGGTTTGTTGGCGCGAGAAGGGATGGAACACTTGTTTAAAGTTCTCAATGAGCATGCACCCGACTGTTCCTTTCATGAGAAGGCGATTCAGAGATGCCCCTTTTTGAGGAACATTAACAAGCCCAACATGCTTTTCCTTTTCATTTCTAGATCCACCTCAGCCTGTAAGCTGTTCATCTTCTGTTTGGATATGGGGCGCCAGTATTTTTTATTTTTTTTTCTTTCTGTGATAATTACTCTTTGTGTATAGAGAATCAAACGATAGAGTGATGGCTTTTCTTTTTACTCGGGTACAGGGAGCCAAAGGTCCAATTTTTTGAAGATGGTCCTAATTTTTGACATGGCTTTTAAGCTCTTCCATGGAAAGAAGGAGTTGTCCCGCTCAATGAGAGTCCCAACGTTCCTAATGCTGAACCTGTTGCCAAGCCTATACCTCAATTCAATCCCTTGGAAGCAAAGTAGCGACTATCAGTCTGTCTGCTTTTGGCCCAGGGGTCCGTTTAGCTTCGGTCCCTTTTTTGATAGATCGAGGAAGCAGAAGAAGCCGGTTGATTCATCTGACAAGAAAGGACCCTCTTCTGAGGTAGTACACACTTTCTTTGTTATGCATCTGTTTCAAGTGTTATGAGTTTACCCCGGTGGCTTGTGGTATATCCAACATATTGTTAAAGAGGTGTAGAATTAAAAAATAAGTTACAACTCTCTTAATAGACAACTTTTGAAAGATATTATTGGTCCGTATCGTGAAACTGTGGTCTTAATTTTGCTTCACAACGCAAGAGCATTTCTCAATTATTTTAAATCTCAGAGACATGTGAAAGTATTATGTTTCATTGATGCTACAAAAGGCTTGTCATGCTTTGATTTCTTCTGCAGAAAGGAAATCCAACCCATCACGAGGCACATGGAACGAATGGTTGCAAACGGGTAATTGCCCAATAGCTAAGTCATACAGAGCTGTCAGCAGTGTCCTTCCACTGGTTGCGAAGACTCTTCAGCCACCACCAGGCATAAAGCTCAAATGCCCACCTGCAATAGTCGCAGGAAGAGCGGCCCTTGCCCGGACAGCCTTGGTTAAGACATTGCGTCCTCAACCCCTCCCTTCGAAGATGCTAGTAATTGCGCTCTTGGGCATGGCCGCCAACGTGCCTCTAGGTGCGTGGAAGGAGCACACAGAGAAGTTTTCTCTATCATGGTTTGCAGCGGTTCATGCGGCTGTACCCTTCATTGCCATGTTGAGAAAGTCGGTGGTGATGCCTAAATCGGCTATGGCGTTGACAATCATGGCCTCTATAGTAGGCCAAGTTATTGGCTCTAGAGCTGAACGGATCCGGATGAAAGCTGCTGCTCAAAGGGTGGTGGCTCCAAACTTAGTAATTGATGGCATTGGACACCGCGGTACAAGCCAGGCCGACGTTTCTAGCATCAACTGCAGTACACAAGGAATGATGACAAACTCGCCTCCAGTAGAAGCTTGTGGGACAGCTTCAGCATCTAGCGTTTGTTGCTAGTACTTTCTGTTCGTGCTTAAGATCTCGGAAGATCAACTGAGAATCATTATCCTTGCAGTATTTGAGATCGACTTATTTGGGTACCCTACAGTAAACGATAACAATTATTTATGTGACATTGACGTGGTATATACGATCTTTCTCCTCTGTGAGAATGAGCCATTGTGGTCCTGTGACCTTTTCCCTCAGCATTCAGAACCTCCCTTCTTGAAGAAAGTTCATTATCAATTACGTAAGAAATTCTATATTTCTATATCCTGCCATCTTGCGGTTACTAATTCTTTCGTGATTGATATGTTTCTTCTAGAATTATGAATAACAGCACGTGTAATTCTACCGAGTCAAGCATTTTCGTATATATTACTCAACAGATCGTTCACATGCTTTAGCTTGGCTTGATGATGGTACCATTTTTTTTTTCCATGCCTAGAAAACTTGTTCACAAAACAGAAACCAACAATATCCGATGATAATGCTGGAGGAAAGTATAAAAAGAAGAGATTACAAGAGCTAACACTTTACAACCTACATACACCACTACGGTTTTCAAACAAAATCCGTGAAAAACAGCACCCCTGCATCATTATAAAGGCACAGCCACTCCCACCGCTCCTTCATAGACTTGAGAATTAGGAAAGAGTGGCGTTTGCATGAAATGGAACAAGAGTAGCTTAATCCAACCCTTCGCCCAAAATATTTCTCATTACCACAGCACAGGGCATCCTCCTGCACTGTCTTCGCTCCACGAAACACAGGGAACAGCGGAAGGAATGCCTTCATCATTGCTCAAACCAAAAGAACTGGATAAGGAAAGGTATAAACAAAAGCTGACTCCATTACATTACTCTCAAAACCCCCGACCCTTTCCCTGGAAACCATCCCATACCTCCTAGGTGTTGCGGCGCTGCTTCCATAGGCAGGTGGAACTGCACTTAGCCCAGGACAGTCTCTCGCCCAGTGCCCAGTTTGATTGCACTTATAGCACGTATCACTGGAACCTCCAGGAGGTCTATTCACGTATGCCCCACCCATCGTCTGAGAAGGGCCACTCATGATGCTCGGGCAATTTGTTGAGCTATGGCCGCTTCTCCCGCAGCTAGTGCAGCTTGAATTCATATCAAGTGGGCCCGTCATGGAAAGTCTAGCACCGGTATACTGGTTTCCATATTGAACTGCCGAAGTATAGTTTGCCGGTGACCTATAACCTCCCGTACCGCATTGTTTCCCATGGAATAGTTCCCCACAACAGATGAAGATTGCATACTCTCAGCATTCCCTGTTAAAGTAGTAATCATCCCGGAGTTCGAAACTAGATGTTCCGACTTGACATCAGAAGAACCAGGCCCATCTGCTCTGTTCTTGTCCAGTAAATCCAGAAGAAACCTGGCCTCTGAAGAGAAATTTACCTTGTCTGCTTTGACAATGGTCGACTTCACACGTTGTTCATCGCTAAAGATCTCCTCCTTCACTTTCAACTTTAATATGAATTTGGTGAAGAAAACCTTGCGGATGATTTCTCCAAACCTCTCATCCTGCTCAGTTCTCAGATAGAACAACTCCTTTGCAGATATACCCATTATTTCCTCACCAGATTCCTGAAATGCAGTCACCCATGCTTGTCCAGTGTGGTCCTGAATCTGGATCTGGAGAATGTACCTGTAGTCACATTCATCAACGCAGCGGTCACACCTATCACACCGCCACTTCCCATCGCCATTGTTTGTAACTTTCTTGTTGCATTGGCGATCTCCAATTACAATGGGACAGGCTGTGTAACAGAAATTATCCACCTTTATATATCCAATATTGGCAGAAACTGTAATCCAATCCGGCTTCTCAGAAGTCCCTAGCTTTTCATCTTTGATCTGCGATATAGTTTTTCTTGCCTCTGTCCTGCCCATGCTTGCAATTTCTCTTGATATAGATACCGTAGGGGCAGTTTTACCTTCCCGCTCAAACCACTCCTTGAGCCTGTGAGCCTCTTGGATGTCAGGCTCTATAAATAACTGGCTCGTAGAAATAGTACCCACTGCCTTCCCATTAAAATCACTGACTCTACCAGATTTCACTGCCAGTACAGGAAACTGTCCAGAGTCACACAGAATTTGCAGCCTTTGTCCTTCTGCATTACAAAAGTTCCCCCACAAAGTCAATTCAACACTTCGGCCAGACTCATCTTTCAAATGAAGGCTTCTTTTCTGAGTTTCAGAACCATTTTTCCTCATTATGGATGCAACTGGATTTATAGAGTGGACAACACCAATTACGTCGATAATACTGTTGCTTTCCATGCCTTCAACATCACTAATGGAATGAAAATGAAACTGCTGCCTTGGAATTTGGTTATCATCCTCAACGCATGGCTGTACAATTGAGGTGTTTTCCAGATATATCTCGTGATCATTTCGGAGGTGATTGAAATTCTTCTGAGCAGGTTTCAAAGTACCCCTGGAAATTAGGTACACCTTGCCAGTTTCAATCTGGTTGTAGAACTGGTCAGCGACAGCATTAAAGCACGTCACACGGATTTCCCCACCATCAGAATCAAGAAGATCAAAAGAAAACACTTTCCCATCACCGCGTGGATTGTTGTAATGCCTAAGCTCGCCCTTTGCAGTCACCCTGGCCTTAACCGTCCACCTGTTCTGGTAAGGGTTGAGAGCAGCGATTGGAATTATCCTTGGAGGAGCTTCATTCTTTGCTATAGGTCCCCGATTCATGTACATTGGTGGCAGCTGCTGATATGATGGCTGAGGCTGGTGGGCATAGGAATTAACAGGTGAACGTTGAAATTCATTGGTATTATTGCGGATACCCATATTCTGATTAGTATAGCACCCACCAAACTGAGCTGACCTAGGGACACCAGGTTCTGTGTTTGAGTATGCAGGAGCAATGGAAGCAGCGTTGCCATAAGAAGGAGCAGCGCTTGTTGCAGGATATGTTCCCTGATCAATACCACCACCATGCATGTTTTGTAAGGAGGGTGTGGTCGGTTTTGCCGCTCCACTTCCAGGAACTTTCACCGGTACAGGTTTTCCAATAAGATCATGCGTGTCAAGTACAACGTCCAAGTCAACAATAACAATAATCCTGCTTGCACAAATCAGATTTGGACATGAGGTCTAATTTAACAAAGAGGAAATACAGCCGAAGAACTCAGATACACTTGCAGCAAATAAACTTTTGTCATTTGAATACAATAATAACAGCAGCAATGAGAATGAAGACAGTGACAATGACAGCAACCACAACCACAACCACAACCACAACAATTAATTGCCCAATTTTCTTCAAACAAGGCTCCAAGGACACAACCTCTTTAGCTCCCCCGCTTTTTCTTCATCTCTCTATGACAACTAAAAAAACACATGCAAAAAAGAAAAAAAACTTTAAGGGGACCAACTTGAGTTGCCACTACATCCAGACAGCGCACTCGATCACAATAACTCATGGCTTACCTTGCTTATCTACTAAATATCTGATCCTCCGAATTTACCGTCATTGTACCTGATTCTACTAATCCATAATCAATAACTTACACTCCCTTGGACCAATTACTATGAAAACGAAGTAACCCGCGTAACAAAACACTCTAAAAGGGCAGGAGAGAGTGCAACGGATAGCTGCCCAGTTGAAATTCCAACACCTATCGCTTCAGAACAAGGTCACTAACAGTCCCCTAATAACTTAATTAGGCATTTGATGCCCAATAACACCAACCCCAAAACGGTAAATTTAAACCCATAAAGCCGTCACTTCAGCAATCCATGGCAAATGATTTTGCCCTTTTTGCACCTGCGACGACTGAAAACTCAGTTTTCTTCGCTTCCCTGAATACCTGAAAGCAAATAGACTATCCAAACAACAAAGTCGAACCAATTCCAACCATCGGAAACCCAAAAAAGAAAAGAACGAATTACATAAACAAACAGCAAAAGCATGCGACTCCGGCGTGATTGAAAAAGAAAAGTCGTATCACGTACAGTCGTTCCTTGACAGCACTGCAAACGAAGTTATTCATCCTGATGATGGAGCCCTTCTGCAACTGCCCCGAATTGACAAGGTGGTTGTGCTGCGTCGCGAGCATGCCCTGTTGCACGTGGGTCCCGTCGGACAGCACCACCCGGAACCTCTGCCTCTCCCTCTCCACAGTGTCGCTCGGGTTCTGGTTCTGATTGGTCCGGGTGTTCACCAACTTCAGATCCGTCACCTGCAGGATCGGCTTCACCTCGCTCTCCCCGACGAGCTCGCGCTCGCAGATCTTCCCTATCGCGCCCTCCGTGAGCTTCACCGCCGACGACATCTCCGAACCGGCGAGGGGAGGGGACGTCGTTGCTACGGTTTTGGGAGTGAAGAAAGCCGGAGACAGTGTGTTGTGAGATCGGTGAGAGGAAATGAAAGGTTTGGATTTGGATTGGGATTGGATCGATCGCTCGAGTGAGAGAGTGAGCGAGTGAGGGAAAAATTTTAAAAACCCTAAAGAGGAGGGACGGAAGGCGCCATTTCTGGGTTTGAGAGGGAAAACTGAAATGTGATGGCTTTTTCCAATTTATACGTTGCATTGTGCGTTCGCACGTGCGAGTGGCGTGAGGGGTCCCTTGGAATTTCCATTTTGTCCATTCTCTTTTATGCCCCTTTGCCAGGTTTGAGCTCGTAAGCCCTGACCATACGTCTTGGGTCGTGATCTTTCTGCTCTCTCTTTCATTAATACGCTCCCTGCCACATATTTTGACCATTTTATCCTTCGTGGGCCCCCCTTTTTTTTTATTTACTATCCTTTTATTTGATTTCTTCCTTTTCTTTTCAATGCGGGTCCCACTCCTTCTTCTTACTCCTCTTTGTTCTCTCTGCGTGTATTCTAGCATGTGATGATAACTTTCCAGCAAAATAACAGGGCCAACTAAGCTCGCTCTTATGCAAAGATGGAATGGGAAGGAGTGAGCATTCATCTAGGAGACACATTCGACTTCGCATGAAACCGCAGTTAAACGGACAAAATCCACGTGAAATGATTAAAAATTTAGCCCACGAGAGCCAATGCTTCAAATTATTGACGACTCAAATAACTGTCGATGAGAACGACTAAGACAGATTTTTGTTCATGAAATCAAGACCAAGCCAAATGCTTGATCAAGAACTACACAGACCGGTTGGTAAACTTGTTACTCGGGCAACTAAATTAGTTACTCGGGCCTTGCGGAATGCTCCAAAAATCTGATGATAAAGTGTTAGTTTGCCGATAGAAAAATACTTATCATCAGGATTTCGATTCCCCCCTTCAGTTCTTTCACTGCGTATTGTTTAGGTAAAGACCAAATGAATTACACGGCCAAAGTTCCTAAACAATGGCGCCCATCCTCGACCCCCGCGCGGCTCCTCCATGTGCATCGCCTCCACGTCAAACGCCTTCCGCCTCCTCAAGCGAGCGATCACGACACCGTCTCCTCCTCTTCTCGCTCCCTTCAAACAGCCATCGCAGCGTCTTCAACAAAGGCTCGTATAGGTGATCCTGGTGTAACGTGTCCAAGTCTAGGATCGGACGGTACTCCTCCTTAGAGCCTTGACGTCTTCACCTGAGCGACACGACGTGGACCACTCCTCTGGTGCTCGCGCCATAGGCCGCTGTGCTCACCTCAACGCTGAATTGGAAATTGGCGACCACGTGCGGGAGTAGGCACCAAGCGCAATTGCGACTGCGATCCCAACCAAGCCGATGCCGGAGTTGAGCTTGAGGACGTTGATCCTCCGATGGCGAGGGTGGCGATGGTTGGCAAGGATCGGGAGAGCAGGATCGCTTCGGGGTAAAAAAAAAAAAAAAGGGAGTTAATGAGGGGGGAGGAGAGCGACGGAGACGAGTTCTGAGCTAGGAGGAGAGTTCCTGGAAAGGAAGGTGGTGGATGGCAATGGTGGCGTTGATTGATCGCAGGTGGTGATGCTCCGGTTGGTTTGATGCAGCGGGATTGCCTCCTCCTCCTCCTCTTCTTCTTCTTCTTTATTTCCCATTTTCGTTACTCTTGTTTTAAGAACGAGGGCCTTTGCCAAGCACAGCTGAGATTAGAGAAAAGTAAGAACAAAGAGTGGGGCCCCCAAGGAAAGAAAAGGAATAAATCAAATTAAAAATGTGGGACTCACAGAGAATATAGTGGTCAAAGACATTATGATAAAGGAGTGCATTAGTCAAAAAGTGGGAGGAAAAAAAAGCTTGACCCTATCTTTTTCATTACACAATTTTGGAATTTTTTTGGTTAAAGTTAAATTATAACCGTTAATCTTGCGCGGTACTTAATATGGGGCTCATATAAAACTCACGAGATCATTGATCCTAACTCACTAGATCCACTTGACCTGGGTCCAAACGAATATTTCCCCGAATACCTGTTTAATTATTAATGATAATTGCTCGAAACCATCTTCAACTTTGGTATCATTACATAATAGCTCATAACTTTAGAAATTCAAATTTTGGCATCGTCGACAATAGCATCTGCATTTTGAAAGTTTCATATTGCCCCCATAAATTTTTACTTTTGTTGCTCTTGCTAGTTTTACTATATATAAACCATTACATGTCTCTTGAAATGAAGTTTCTCGTTCCCCCGAGTGACATATTTAACACGTTAATGAGGGAAAAAAGAAGAAGAGGAGGATGTATGGTTTGGTGAAGTTATGAAAATGTGATAAGAGGTTATTTGGTAAAAAAACGAGTTAGTTCACCGAGCGATTATGCAAACAGGAAAGCTAACCACTACAATTAAAATATTATAGTTTGTGGGCTAATTTGCCAAAGTTTAGATTGGATAATCCATAAATTTTCAAAATTGGAGAACAATTGTGCAACAATGTCAAGGTTCGTGGGAGTTTTGAGCAATTAACGGTAAACTTTGTCCGGTTAGAATAATTGTTGAAGTGCATAACTCTATGCGAATTATTTGAGAGAGAGAGAGAGAGCATGAGCATCATGATAGAAAAATTTATAATAGACATTCCACTCAATTTTGTTATTATCATCATCAATGTTACCGTTAAGATCACTACCGTTATCACATTGAGGGAAAAAAGAGAGGAAGCCCTTCTAGCATTATGATGTATCCCACCACCTGCACACCCCCATTGCCACTGTCACGGCCGCTGCTACGACCACCACCACCACCACCGTCATTATCGCATTGCCGCCGCCGCCGCCGCCGCCGCCGTCCCCGCATCGTGGGCTCGCTACCTCCAAATGATTATGATGGGCACTGTTCTAATCGTAATGGGCCGACCCGGTCGACGCCCAATGAGCTGCGGGTTCTGTTATTTGGGCCGGATAATGGGCGTCGTTGTATAAAGAGCGCATCACTTCCTCTCCGTCATCTGTTTTCTCGCGCAAGCGTAAATCCTGCTGTTTTCTCGTTTGATTTTCCGGGAAAATCAACAGGCGATGGCATCTTCGACCCTCCTCCTCCACTCTCGAACCCTCCTCCCACCGAAACAAAACCCTATCGTTTCTCGGGAGCCCAAGCCCCAGTTTTTCCCTCTTCTCCGTCTCAACTCTCTCCCCAAGTCCCTCTCTCGCTCTCTCTCTCCGACCTCGAGACCTAATCTCGCAGTTAAAGCCGCAGCTTCCTCATCACCAGCAATTACTCCCACTCGGCCACCGCACGCCAATCTCGGCGAATCGATCCGCACCGTCAGTTCAGTGCTCGGCCTAGCGGTGGGAGTGTCGATTTCAATCGCGAAGCTAGTCCAGAAGCTTCCGGTCGTTAACGTCCTTGCCTTGCTGTCGAAATTGAACCCCGGCCCTCAGGAGCTCGCCGCGGTGCGAGAGCTCGGAGGGAACCTATCGTGTGCGGCGGGGCCGCTGTTCTTCGCAGCGCTCCGTGACCGCCCCAGCGGGTACCTGAACACCCCGCTGACGGTGGTTGCTGCGGGTCTGGCGAAGTGGCTCGATATCTACAGCGGGTTCTGATGGTTAGGGTTCTGCTCAGTTGGTTCCCGAACATCCCGTGGGAGCGGCAGCCGCTGTCGGCGATTAGGGACTTGTGCGACCCGTATTTGAATTTGTTTAGGAATATAATTCCGCCGATTTTCGATACTTTGGACGTGAGTCCGCTTTTGGCTTTCGCGGTGCTGGGGACTCTCGGTTCGATCCTGAATAACAGCAGGGGGATGTATTGAGTAACTAGAGGAGACTGGTGGCAAACTGGGTTGGTGGATGGTCGTTATAGCGAGTGATTACATTACTGTTTTTTTGTTGAATTTACATTTCATAAGCTGCTTTGTATGATTGTAGACTGAGTATTAGTTGTTGTAATCCATAGTGGTTATATGGGTTTTGCCAAGCTAGTATAAATTTTGGAAATTTTGAATTTTTAATGGTATGTTGAGGTAAGAATTTTTGGCACATGCTCTGCAATAGTTTCTATTCTTCTTGGTTAGTCTGGATGGACTGCTTCATCTTGTAGTTGAGCATTTGTATTTGCGCATTCGTTGTATAGTGAAAATGGTGAAGGTGATTAGACTTTATAATTGGGTCGAGGACTTATAATGGTGTAGAACATGGAGTGAGGTCAAAGTTTCTGATGCTAAGTGCTGGACGTTCGTTCAGTTTTATTTCCTGGATGACTTCTCAAAAGAATGTTTATTGGGACTTTCGTGTAGGTGCTGGTAAAAATAGACCCCTCTGTTGACTTTATGGTGAAGTACCAACTAGTTGAACTTCTTTTATCACTGCGGATGTCTTAGCTTCCGCTGGATGCCGTGCATATTGGATCCATGTGTCGTCTTCGCAAGTCCAAGTCTAGCCCTATGTCTTCACGGCCACAAAAAATATTTGGAGAAAAAAACTCCACGTCTTCGCATGTGCATGCACTGCATGATGCAAGGTCCAGTGAGATAGGCAACTGCCTTATAAGTGTTGGTGTTTGTTATCACTTGCAGTTCCTTCATAGTTTTTTGTCCGAGTATCTTTCTTCTAAGCGTGATAAGTACCAGGGAAATAAAGCCTTGGAGAGTGTTTGCCGGTGCTGGCCTCTTTGGAACCTGTTTGTAGATATGCCCCCGATGTTGCTACTTTTGCCTTCTGGTTGTTATCTTTGGCATAAGGAGAAAAAAAGGAATTCTCTCGTTGCTAGAACATTTCCTTTTCTGGAGTATGCACTAGAAATGCATTTTCGGCTGGTAGATAATATTTTTGTTGCATATGAAGTACCTTCTGTGTAGCTTTTTGTTCATCATCTTTACTTTGTCAGCTTTCACTACCACATTAGATGACTTAACATTATCAGACCTTTTGTAGCCACTTTTGATGTTGTATGAAGTTGGAGGAAGGGAGTTTGTCTGCTTGATGGCATGGAACCAAGTATTCAGAGTTTGTGCTGTTGATCTTGGGAAGTAAAGCTTTTAACTGCATCATATGAAGGGGAATGGGAGAGGGAGAGGGAGGGGAAGGCGGGAGCGGGGAAGGGGGGGGGGAGGCAGGAGTCCGGCGAGCGCTGCCTTGATGTGGGGCTAGGGCGAAAGGGCCGAGAGAGGGGAAGGGAGGGGGGAGGAGGGAAAAGAGGAGGAAGAGGGGGGAGGGGAAGAGGGGAAGGAGGGGGGGAAAAAAGGGGGGGGGGAAAAAGAAGGGGGGG
>JAGVVM010003764.1:0-17498 GCA_019149425.1 Psidium friedrichsthalianum
TTGAGCATGTTGCTTACCTTTTCTCTTGAGCACAGGACAATCTGACTTGTAATGTCCTCTTTTGTGACAATAATAGCACTCCACGTTCGTCTTATCGCCAGGTGGCCTAGATTTTGAGCGACCAACAGATTTCCCTCGAGGAGCTTTATTCCTGTTCTTGTTCCTGCCTCTCACAAATAAACCATCTGCTTTATTTTCACTAGTATTCTCATTCAGTTTCGTACTCAATTCAGCAGAATTCAAAGATGCTTTAACATCCTCCAAAGTTATGGATTCACGTTCATAAAGTATCGAGTTCACAAAATTCTCATATGAAGCAGGCAGTGAACATAACACAATCAAAGCTTGATCTTCATCATCAAGTTTAATATCTAAATTTTTCATATCAAGAACAATTTTATTAAACTCATCCAAGTGTTCCTGAACAGGCGTACCTTCGCGCATTTTTAGGGTATAAAGACGCTGCTTCAAATAAAGTCTCGACGTCAAAGATTTCTTCATGTAAAGACTTTCCAGTTTGCTCCAGAGACCCGCAGCTGTTTCCTCATCGGCGACTTCTCGCAGAACCTTGTCATCTAGAGACAACTGAATCGCGCTATGCGCCTTCTCGTCCATCTCTTCTATTTCTGCCGAGGTCATGTCGTCTGGATAATTTCCGTCCAGCGCCCTAACCGTACCCTCTCGCCTCAATAAAGCTTTTATCTTTATTCTCCATAATCCAAAATTATTCTGTCCATCAAAAGATGAAATCTGAAACTTCAAAGATGCCATCTAAAAAGTCGGGGGCTGTTTTGGTCTGGTCGCCGGGAGGTGGCCGAGCAAAGTGGCCGAGCGAACGGGCCGTGGCCGATCGAAGTGGCCGAGAGCACGGGTCGTGGCCGAGCAAAGTGGCCGAGAGAACTGGTCGTGGCCGATCGAAGTGGCAGAGAGCACGGGTCGTGGCCGAGCAAAGTGGCTGAGCGAACTGGTCGTGGCCGATCGAAGTGGCCGAGAGCACGGGTCGTGGCCGAGCAAAGTGGTCGAGCGAACTGGTCCTGTCCGATCGAAGTGGCCGAGAGCACGGGTCGTGGCCGAGCAAAGTGGCCGATCGAACTGGTCGTGGCCGATCGAGTTGGCCGAGATCACTGGTCGTGGCCGACGGACTTGGCCGGGCGCACGGGCCTTGGCCGAGCAAGTTGGCCGACCACACGGGTCGCGGCCGGCGGCTGACGGTGGGTTGACGACTGAGGGTTAGGGTTTCAGAGAAGAGGCTCTGATACCAATTTGTTGCGGAAATCAAACAAAGAACAAAAGTGGAACACAGAGATTTACGTGGTTCGATGAAAATTGATCTACGTCCACGGGCGAGGCACAACGAAAATTCCACTATATTCAAAAGGAGAGTGCACTTATAATGAAACCCTAATCACAATATATATATTGTGTCTCAAAACATAAAAGGAAAAACCTAATTCCTCTGGGTTGGGCCTACGGCCCACTCAAATAATATGTCATAAATTCAAGACATATTTAACAGGTACCAAATTTTTTTACATCACTTAAGTAACAATTTTTAAAAAAGCTATTATTTAAGTGCCATTCCCGGTAAATTTTATCAGAAATCTTACATGGCATTTTTTTAATTAATAACCTAATCCTAGATGACTAGCTAGAGGATCCTAGCACAACCCTCACTAGGGATGCCCACCATCGCCAGTGATAGTCGGCGAGGGTGGGGGATGGCTGACGGGGGTCGTAAAGCCTCAGCCAGTGGCCAAGTCCCTTCCTTCCCCTCCCCCCCCCCCCCCCCACACACACACACACACTACAAGTGAGAGCCTACAAGCCCTCGCCCAAATCTAGGCAAGGGTCATGGCCCTTCCCCAAATCGAGTGAGGGTTACTGGTACTCGCCCAGGTCTGGCCAAGAGCCACCACTAGCGGCCATTAGAAACAAAGACATTGCATCGCATACTAACTTTTACGGTCTTGGAGTGGATAGACCTTCTGAGCTGTAACAAGTTCAACCGACCGGACATAGCCAATGTAGCTGTCACAGAGAACTCATCGCCAACGCAAGTTTCAAACTTGTTCAACTGAACAAAGAAGCTTAAAGCTTTCCAAAATTGCCTGAAGCATAGATATCCAGAAATCAATGTACTCAAACACACTACGGTCAGCTTAGCGAATTCTATCGAGCAGGTTGTGGGCATCGTGCAATGAATATTTTTCCATGTAGAAGCTTATGAAGGCAGTCATCACGAAGACATCAGAGCCAAACCCATGTTTCAATGCATGACTCTGAAGTCACAAGCCATGTGTTTGGAACCTCATGATGTCATGCGCAAATAAGCTGAACCAAATCATACTTGCATGGCCTGGTATAGGATTGGAGCCTTTGAGCTTCCATCAACGAATCAAGTTTGACCAATGCTTCAGATCCTTCTCTTTTGGCAATGGTTGCAATGACCTCATGATCTTCTTGAACGGAGTTGGTAAGGGAGGTGAATGAGTGCGTTGATTTGAAGGGTAGGTGTCCGAGCCGGCGCTTGACGACCCCTCCAGCCATTGTCAGGGATGGTGGGGTGACAACAGCAAGGGCTATGTAAGCCCTCATCGCAAACCTTCTTTTTTTTAGCTTATTTTTATTTTTATTTTTTTAAAATAGCTTATTTTTAAGTCTAAAGGTCCATGTGGAGTCACTTGGATTGAATTTTCGAAAAAAATTGCCACATGGATTTATTTTTTTAAAAAATTGCCCACTTGGACTGCCTTTATAATTATAAATGCCACGTCACTAAAATAGTGTAATTATAAATGTCACAGTGATCGTTTTTTCTCCGATTTGACACTTAATGAGCCAGCCAACAATTTTGGCACTAAAGTGAGTACTATACACAAGCTTCCGGTGTCCTTCTACCATTCAAAAAGTATATGTGATCATTTATGTTCGGAACAACCATGTCAATCAACTTTTGCAATGAAATCCCTATTTCATCGTGCTTCCCCACAATAATTTGTGAAATACTAATCCTCTAACATTAAAGTGGGTAAATTCATCACCCCCTTCAAATTAGTCAAACATTGGACAATCAATTAAAGGGTCCATATTTAGATACACATCACTTACTTTACCTTGCTTTACTAAAAAAGTCTTCACAAGTTAGAAAAAAAAATCACAAATGTTTATCAATTTTGTGAGATTTTGTCAGACCTCTGCCAACTATTTTAAAAGCTTAAACTGTCAAGCTACATTTGATCGTTAGGATAAAGCGAAGATAGGATACATTTTATCCTATCTTATGTTTGATAACTATCTACTATAGGATAAAGGGGAATATAGCCCGGATTAAAAAAAAATTCTAGGGTGGAGGTGGTATAGATCCGAATAAGGTTTTTCAAAAGAATGGACATGAGGAGGATCAAATTTTTTTCCCACAACCACCGCCTCTCCGCCATGCCGAGCCGCCTCTCGGCCGCTTAGGGCCACCTCTTTGATGGTGGCAACCGTCAAGTGTGTTGCCTCTCTAGTGGCACTAAGCTGGGATCTCCAATCACAAAGCTAGATATCTCCATGACCTTGTCATTTAATCGATTGTTTGGCATGATATAAGATCACATTCTTCATTCTTTAATCCCTCGAACCTTTCCAATATTCAAAAGGCATCTTGACATGTTATGAAGAACTCGAGGTTGAATATCAACTTTCAAGGTAGCTCTTTTAGATAACCTGATGAGTGCATCTTCAACTTATGAAAAAAGGCTGAATAATTTGATTGTTTAACACTCATTTACTCACTCACAGGACAATGAGCAAGGCATGTGGGTCATTTCCAATAAAAACTCCTATTCTATGAGGTATGCTCGATTGATGTCATATCCAAGTTCAGGTGGCACAAACCTCTATAATAATAACTCACTCATCAAAACTTATCACTGAATAATTTCCAAATAATTATAATGTTCTGGCAAAATAGAGCCGATCTTAGCCATGCCTTGCCTCTGCTTAGTCGACTTTAAATCCATATTTCACTAAACAGTAGATAAGATCTTATCATATCATATCTAGTCCTATCTTGATTAGAAATCCAAACGACTAAATACAAATGCATGGTTTAATATTTAAGTGTTCTAACATTCCCTCTTAAAAGGCATAAGCTAGACTTTGGTCTTAGCCTAAAACATAAAAATATATAATTAGAGAGACAAATAGGGGCTCGGAAAGATTTTGACTTTTGACCTCCTGGTCTAATATCATTTGTCGGGAGCACAAAGTAAAAGCTTAATACCTTCACTTGGGTAGATCTTCAAGGGGAAGGCTAACTTTTAGCTCGTCAACATAACCGATTGTACTCACCTTCACTCAAAAGCTTAACCCAATGAGTTATGTGATAACTATGATATATAAATTACTCCACAATATGTTAATTCCTTGATGTGAGACTTTCTAACACAATTTCCACCAGCTCAACAATTTTCCCTTTACATATGAGCTCGGTAGTGGGATGCACTCCCCTTAATTAAGGTCTTCTTTTGCATCACCCTATCTCAAATTGAATCCCCACTCTATTGTGTATGAGGAACGCAACAATAGCAATACTGACTTTCATAACTGCTCTTTCTTTGGACCAAATTTGAACGTTGCCATCAAGACCACATTGGTACACCACAACCACCACCTTCACCCTTAATCTCTCTCTCAAGATTGAATAATGAAGGTTCTCTAAAAATCGCATTGGTTACAAGATTCTTTCTTGAGATATTCATCAAACATCGCTATACTCGTTGAGAGTGGTTACCATTCAAAATCTTAAGCCATTAGATGAATGAGTGGTCTAGTTTTATTATATTCTAACATTCTCTATCACACGTGCTTGGAAACATGTAATTTGGGAAGCATATAGAGGCTGAAAAGATTAAAACTCAGGACCTTACACTCTAATAACATTTGTTAGGGTTGTAGAGCAAAAGCTCAATACTTTTACTCAAGGAGATCTCCATGGGAGAGCTAAGTTTGAGCCATCAACATATCCAGTTAGACCTATCTTAAAAAAAAAAATAAAAAAAAAACTGAAGCTAGTGAGTTATGAGCCAATTATGATATACTAACTACTCCATACTATATCAATTCGTTAATGTTGGACTTCTTAACATAACTCACACCAACTCAATAATGTTTTCTTCACTTGTGAACTTAGTGTTAGGTCTGTTCTCCTTTAACTCAAGTATTCTTTTGCATCAACGTATCTCAAATTGAATCTCTACTTTGTGGCATGTGAGGATCATAACAATACTAATACTGAACTTCACCATTGCTTTCTTTGGACCAACCCTGAACAATACCATCATAATTGCGTTGCCATATCACAATGCACACCTTCACTTTTGGTCTCTTTCTCTAGACCAAATCATGAAGGCTACCCCAAAAATCACGTCAAGCATGAGATTCCCTCCTTGAGATGCTTAACAAACATTGCTACACTCATTGAGAGTGGCCATGAGTCAACCATCGGTTCTGATACAATTGAAAATTTTGTAAGACCACTGCTAACTATTTGAAAAACTCAAGCTATTAGATGTAGGTATGATTTGATATTTAAGTACTCTAGTAATCCCTCCTCACGTGTAGACTGGACTTTTGGTCTTAGCATAAAATGTTGAAATATATAATTAGGGAGGCAAATGCAGGCTTGAACAAATTTGAACTTAGGATCTTCTTCTTTGATGTCACTTGTTGGAAGCGCAGTGCAAAAACCCAATATCTTCACTTCGGAGATCACCAAGAAGGAAGCCAAGTCTAAACCCTTCATCATATTCAGTTGGACTCTCTTCACTCAAAAGTTTAAATTAATGAGTTATATGCAATAATGGTATATTAACTGCTTCACACAACATCAGTTTCTTAATGTGAGACTTCTTAACACAACTCACACCAGCTCAACAATTTCCCTTCGCATGCAAGCTCGATGTTAAGCTTGCTCATCCTTAATTTACGTTCTTTTGTATCAACATATCTTAAATTGAATTTTCACTTTATTGCTTGTAAGGACCACAACAATAGCAATGTTGACCTTCATCACTACTCTTCCTGAGGAATTGATGTTGCTACACAAACGCTGCCATTAGGACCGCGTTACTATGTAACAATGCCTACTTTCACCCTTGATCTCTTTCTCCAGACCAAATCATGAAGATTGCCCAAGATTCCCTCCTTTTATATGTATCAAATTACACTGCACTCATTGAGAGTGACCGCTAATTAAGCATTGGCTCTATAATCATTTAAGATTTTGTGGAACCATTACTAGTTGTTCTAAATGTTTAAGCTATTGGACAAATGCATGATTTAACCTTTGAATGTTATAACACTCTCCCTTACACGTAGGTTGGATTTTAGCCTTATCCTAAAACATGGAAATATATAATTGGAGAGTTAAATAGGGGACTGGAAAGATTTAAATTCATGATCTCCTATTCTGATACCATTTGTTGGTGCACACAGCAAAGACATGATACCTTACTTGGGAGCAAAAACATGATACCTTATGAGTTAACTAGGATATATTAACTCATTCACACCACATCAATTCCTTGATGGGGGACTTCTTAACACAACTCATATCAGCTTAACAATTTTCCCTTCAAGTGTGAGTTTAATGTCGAGGCTACTCCCTCTTAATTTAGGTATTCTTTTATATCAACCTATCTCGAATTTAATCTCCATTTTGTTGAGTGCAAGGACTGCAACAATAGCAATATTGACCTTAATCACTACTCTCTCTTTGAACAACCCCGAACGTTACCATTGGGACCATGTTACTATACTACAACACCCACCTTCACCCTTAGTCTCTTTCTCTAGATCAGCTGTAAAGGAGGCTTAAAAATATTGTTGGTTTTGAGGAATCTTCTTGATTTCTTCATCGAACATCATTACACTCATTGATGTAGGATTTCCAACACAACTCACTCCAGCTCAACAATTTTCTCTTCACGTGTGAGTTCAATGTTAGGCTTGCTCCTCCTTAATTCAAGTATTCTTTTGCATCAACCTATCTCAAATTGAAACGACACTTTGTTGTATGCAAGGACCGCAACAATAGCAATATTGACCTTCATCATTACTCTTTATTTGGACCGAACCTTGAACACGTCTATCGGGACCTCGTTGATACACTACAATGACCACCTTCAACCATAATCTATTTCTTAGGATGGAACCATGAAGGTTGCCTGGAAATTGTGTTAGTTAGGAGATTTCTTCCTTGAGATTTTCACCAAACATTGCTACACTTATTAAGAATGGACATCAATCAACCATCAACTCCAATATGGTTTGAAATTTTTTGAGACTATTGTCAACTGTTCTAAACACTTAAGTTGTTAGATGAAAGCGTAATTTAATACTTAAATATTCTAACAAACTCAGTGAATGTCATGTCCTAACTTACTTCACAAGCTTGCACAATCTCTCTCTCTCTATATGAGTATCCAGTCCATCCAAAAAAGTCATTGGTCAAGCTTTGGAGGATTTCAATATGGCAACTCAAGTGAGAATATAGCCCAACCCCTAGCACAATGTCAACATGGAAAATAAACTGTCGAGTCATCTCACTTTTGGGAGTTGCAACATATATATAGAGAGAGATGCAACACCAATATGGAAAAGTTGTTAAGATAAAAAATAAATAAAAAAGGTGAGTATAAATTGCTTTTTCGTGAAGAGATATATAGTATAAGCTATAGTAAATTCTTTGTGTGGACGAAGAATAACTTTGAAAGGCACACCCAATACAACAATGTGGGAACCCACCAAAGATTGGCCTTCACCACACACAATATACACCCACACACACAGGAGAAATCCTCGTCTCGCTCACTAACTATATATCTGCATCATGCCCTCAAATTCACTTTAGGGAAGTGCCACAACACAAGCCACACCCAAAAGAACACACAAACTTGCACAAACACCAACCCACAAAAAGTAACTCCTTAGCTTCTCTCTCCCTTCACTTATCATTACCAAGATCTCAACTAGAATCCCACCACTTCTCCCTTTTGCTAATGCCCCTCCCTTGCACGGCTCCAGAGCCAGCGTATTGCGACACCACCAAGGCGGCAGCGGCGGCGGCAGCACAAGGTCAGACGGACATGTCTCGGCCGCCTTGCAGCAGCGACGAAGCAGTCCTCGCTTACCCTGTTCAAGCCGGTTCTCAGTCCCTTATACAAGTCACCTTGTATCCCGTAACTTTAAAGGTCTCTCTCTGTTTCTATTGCTACTATGTTTTACTTGGAGAGTTTTTGTTCTACCGACCGTCAGAGACACCGCCTAGTTTGGCTGTTGTTGAACATAGTCACACTAATTTAAGTTCCAATTGAACTAGTACCAATATTGGTTCCCTTGTAGTATAGTTAACTACATGATTTACTGAACGTGCGATCCATCTTCCTTATGATCCCTTCTTTTGAAATGGAAAAAAAAAAAAAAAACATATTGCAGTTTGAGGAGGTGGTTTACAAGGTGAAATTGGACCAAAAACAATCCTGCTGGGGTGGCACATGGAGCTGCAGCCCAAGAGAGAAGACCATCCTCAATGGCGTTAGCGGTGTGGTCTGCCCCGGGGAGTTACTCGCGATGCTGGGGCCCTCTGGCAGCGGCAAGACCACCCTCCTTACGGCCCTTGGTGGCCGCCTAGGCGGCAAGCTGTCTGGCAAGATCATGTACAACGGGCAGCCCTTCTCTGGGGCTGTGAAACGGCGGACGGGGTTCGTGGCCCAGGACGATGTCCTCTACCCTCACCTCACCGTGACCGAGACACTCCTGTTCACTGCGCTCCTGCGGCTCCCGAACACCCTGCTGTTGGCCGAGAAGCTCCGCCACGTCGAGAGCGTCATCGCTGAGCTTGGGCTGGCCCGGTGCCGGCACAGCATGATAGGTGGGCCGCTGTTCCGGGGGATATCCGGCGGGGAGAAGAAGAGGGTGAGCATAGGCCAAGAGATGCTGATCAATCCCAGTCTGCTGCTGCTGGACGAGCCGACATCGGGGTTGGACTCGACCACGGCACAGAGGATCCTGACCACTGTGAAGCGGCTGGCTGGCGGCGGCAGGACGGTGGTCACCACGATCCACCAGCCATCGAGCCGACTCTACCACATGTTCGACAAGGTAGTGCTGCTCTCGGAAGGAAGCCCCATTTACTATGGACCGGCATCCGCAGCCTTGGACTACTTCTCATCCATTGGATTCACCACATCCATGACTGTGAATCCAGCTGATCTTTTGCTTGACCTTGCCAACGGTAATTACATGAACATCTACATAGCTTTGGTGATTTTCATTTTTCTTTCTCCCTTGAGACAAGAATTACAAAATTTTCAGAACTAAACTAAGTGAGCTTACTTTATGTTCATGAGTTGGTATTTCATATGATTGTTTTCAATCTCTCTTCATACTCGTAGTAAAAGTTCGACAGAGATGACGCAGCTGAGACTAATGGTGCTCAAAAGTGTAACTTTATGCAAATGGGGTGAAATGCGACCCTACCTTTCAAAACTTCCCTTTGTGCTATTTGCAAAAGTGTTTATTCTTTAAGCTCCAAATTGTTTAAAAACACTCATAAATTGCCGTTTAACCTTCGACCAGGATGAAAGGACCAAACCACAAAAGCAGTCCATAATTCTCGTACATATGCACATACAGCGGATGCACATGTACACTTAAGTAGCTTTTGCACATCATGATCATGTAATGTGTCAATTGAATCTTTAAAAGAGACTAACATATTGCTCAGGCCTTTTAATCTTGAAAATATCAGAGAAACGGATCGAGATTTCTTCGTTTTTCATTTTCTTCTTTGAGTTTCGAAATTGAACGGTTGTCGAAAAATTTGCAGGAATTGCTCCCGACTCCAAGCATGCAACCGAGCACGGTGAGAACATGGAGCAAGAGAAGAAATCGGTGAGGGAAGCTCTCATTTCCGCTTATGACAAGAACATATCCGCAAGGTTAAAGTCAGAGCTGTGTTCTGTGGATATCATCAATTACAACGCTTTCACAAAAGGTTGGTCGAATCGAACTCTGCTCTTCGAATGTCCATTGTCCTAGCATTCAAGCGTACATTTGCACATCACAACATGTCGATGCCTAGTAGTTATCCGGCAAAGTTCAACAGAATGCGACACCCATTTGATCAAATCGCCCGTTTTTCCTCTACCATATCTCTCTTCGATCCCTTATGATGATGAAATCTTGCAGGACATGAGAAGAAGACAGAGCAGTGGTGCAACAGCTGGTGGCATCAGTTCAAAGTGCTGCTTCAGAGGGGGCTGAGAGAGAGGAGGTTTGAATCCTTCAACAGGCTGAGAATCTTCCAAGTGATAAGTGTCGCAGTGCTCGGTGGACTCCTCTGGTGGCACACCCCGGCATCTCATATCGCGGACCGCGTAAGAATTTTTTTCTTTTTCCCCAACTTCGAGTCTATCCCAGTAGTTGCATGACAGCAACATGACCTTGCTCGCCTTTAAACTCAGGATATCACCGGAAGAAAGTGCAAAATCCAGTGACCTTTTATGCTAACTACTAAGCCTTGGACATTCTCCTTCGTTTCGACGCTCAGTCCCAACTCCTATGTGCTTTTTCAAAATCACTTTCCAAACTAACGTACCGCCTCCAAGTTTGTCACGCTAGATGATAAAAAGAATGCTTTGAGGACTAAGAAAAACTCATATCAGCTTGATTCAATTTGGAGGACAAGGAAATGAATTGCAAAATAAAGTTCGATTTCTCCCTGATAAATTGAGTCAAGGAACATTTCCAAACAAAACAGAATCAAAGCGAATTGTCCACCGCTGAAATAGTTTTGCTTTGATGATTGCAGATCGCCTTGCTCTTCTTCTTCTCTGTGTTCTGGGGCTTCTATCCACTCTACAATGCAGTCTTCACATTCCCTCAAGAAAGAAGAATACTCATGAAAGAACGGTCGTCAGGAATGTACCGGCTCTCGTCCTACTTCCTTGCCCGGACTGTCGGTGACCTGCCTCTTGAGCTCGCCCTCCCAACCGCATTTGTCTTCATCATCTACTGGATGGGCGGCCTCAAGCCTGACCCGGCCACTTTTATCCTCTCGTTGCTCATTGTCCTCTACAGCGTCCTGGTGTCTCAGTCCCTCGGATTGGCCTTCGGTGCCATCCTCATGGACGTAAAGCAGGCCACGACATTGGCCTCGGTCACGACTCTCGTGTTCCTGATCGCGGGTGGGTACTACATTCAGCAGATTCCCCCGTTCATAGAGTGGCTCAAGTACTTGAGCTACAGCTACTACTGTTACAGGCTCCTTCTCGGGGTCCAGTACAGCAACCACGACGTCTACGAGTGCACGAAAGGGGAGCTTTGCCGGGTCAGAGAATTTCCGGCCATCAAAGCCGTGGGGCTCAGCAATCTGTGGTTGGATGTGTTCATCATGGCCTCCATGTTGGTCGGCTACCGACTCATCGCTTACGTCGCGCTGCATAGGGTCTTGAGGTAATACATCCCACCAGAGGCTCGCTTCGCCTTGCTCAAGAAACGGCCCTTGAAGAGTTTTTCGACCTTCTCAATCCGAGGAATAACGTTCTGGATGAAACCGTAGACCGCGCATGCAAATTTTGACAAGGTTCCTTCTCATGAATTTGATGTATCACCCCCGTCTTTTGGTGTAGGTTAGACGACACTTGAAGAAAATTCTGATCTTTGAATCATCTTAATAATGATATCCTGCATAATTTGAATATGCGACAACATTAGATAGAGAGCCAACAGATTCCGAACACCACTTTGGTTTTTCAGTTGCAAGTGCATTGGCATAGAAAAGAGAGCACTACGATCTGGTGATTAACTAAAAGGAATGCATGATAGTGACCCACACAAGATCCAAGAGAGGGGTGAATGGAGTGGCTTAATCATCTAATCCCTTAATTAATAAAGGAAAGATGGCAAGATTAGTGAGTTGATGCTTGCTGATGCTTCGCCTCAATGGTCAAAAAAGTGTCCTGGCCTTTTGGTGTAAATTGATCAGGCATCTCGCAAATCCTTGCATGAGTCTCCATCCAATTTATTGATGGAGCTTGACATGATGTGAATAAAAATTAGAGCGATGGTCCATGGATTAGACCGGTCATGAGTTTCAAAAGAAAGGATCAGACTCACTCCTGTTCTTGATGGAAAGAGAGGCATCTTTACTTTGTTCCACATTGGGGAAGATGGAAGGCAAAGCATCTGATCCTGGAACCAAGAAAGAGGGAAGCAAAGAACAATTCGCAAATAGCCTCACCATAAGCAATAGGAGTCCCTTGTTTTTCTTTCTTGAGAATAATGTACGGGATATAAAGACAGGAGGTTTAATTTTCTCGCTAGTCAAAAAAGGTATTCCGTGTTGGCAAACTATAGGCCATCCCCCTTAAGAGCGTTTAGAAAGCCCCGGACTTAGCTCACACATCGCTGTTCGCTAGGCAAACCCATGGCCCTTGCCTCATCACGATGCAAGTGAGGAGCCCAAGATCGGCGGAACGCATCTCAGACTCATCCTTCGCAGATTTCAACTACGGTTTTCCAAGAACAGTTCAACATAGGGTAGTCAAACACGTGGTTTCGGCTTCTAGATGTCAAGTCTCCGACCGCTCGACCAACCTGCAGTGATTAGGCGGGATTAATGTAACTAACATGTCAAACGATGTGACAAACCGCTAACCGGTACTAGATAATGTTATTTTTGTGCCCCTACTGTTGTTTCATGCGACACCAAATGTTCGGTTTTGGTGGTGGAGGATGGTTTCTAGAAGGGAAGAACAGGTATACTTTCATAGCAAATTGGAGATATGGATTTCGCAGGATAGTGGGAGGAGAGAGAGTGGAGGCCCCCATGGGCGTGGCGTGGGATTGTCGGGGGAATTAGTTAGAGCTTAGAGGCCCATGCAAGCCAAGATTTGACACCCAAGAAAGTCCATTGTCAATTCCTGCATCATCCCTAGGAGTGGTAGTAGCAGACTAGCAGTACTTAGTGCACTTCCACATCGGAAAAAACCCAGGAGAATGGATCGCTCCAAATAATTTCGAAAAGGACACCAAATCTTCGCACTTGTTTGTTTTTTTCCCTCCCTCATTGTGAGGCTGTGGTTTTCTTATTAAAACTTTTCGTCGCATCTTCTAAATACCAAATCTTAAAAAAAAAATGATTATTTAAGTATCTTCGGCGATAAATATCGATCAAAAGTCCTATGTGATTTTTTCAATTAAATATTACTGTCTAAGTGAATTTTTCGCAAGGGAATGAAAATCCGGGTCATCTACATCTTGGGTCAATCGAATCTATATAGACATTAGAAACACATCGCCGTCACCGTCCAAGGCGCCGAACGAGCCATCGTCCATGGCTGTCGTAGTAGCAGCATGACCAATGAAGTGGTCATTCTCCTTCTACATTCATTGTCCGTGGCCACCGTAGCTACTCCGGTTCGATTTTCGAGTGGGTCCATGAAATCGGTCCCGCCGCGCACCAACAGTAAGGAATGCCCCCCTGATCGCATCCAATTCCATAGCTCCTAAGCTTCGTCATCCAAATCCATGACCTGTTTGAATACCTTGCTTGTTTTCCCGAATATGTTGCTCGATGAATTGAACTGGAGCAGACTGCCCATGTGCACGCCATGTGCAATGAGACAAATAATGAAAAAAGACTGCCCTAGCATCAATGGCTCACCCGCTCTGGCATCAATAGTTCCGCGTGATCCTCATTCTTCTCTCTAAAGCATATATACTCACTTTAAGGAGTGAGGACTTCCCAGTCATGGTCTACATTGTAGACCACCGTAGCTGAAACATGGAGAGGGATTGAGGAGTGAGGACTTACACTGGAGAGGGAGGGACCGACTCTGTGGGAGGGTTGGAGACGAGGCAACCGCCGACCGAAAGGCGGGAGAGAGCTCACCTGATGCTAGAAATGGAGGTGATCATGGACGAGATCAAGAGGAGGTAAGAGGAGAGGCAAGAGAAGAGATGGAGAGAGTTGAGAGGTTAGGGTTTCCGCCTCGTAAGGACTAAGGTGTGGTGAGTGAGAGAGAGCTTATACACACACATAAATGGTCCAATCCGGATGGTCCTGGTGGGTAGATTCCCATCCAGAATTAGGGACCAGACCTATACTTACGGATTTCAATTACTGAAAGGGGAATTGAACCCATTCCCGATTCTTTTGCAAACCCCTACTACTTAGCGATACATGCACCACTACAATGCTTTGTTCACTTCTCAAAAGATTAATGGAAAGTATATGGCTCTTAATAAGCAAAAACAATTGATCACAAAGTGTATGAAGTATTCTTGTGATATTCGTTGTTCGTCTCTGTCTGTCTTGTTGCGTTGGTTCTTCTTATGGACGATGACAGTCAAGTTGACCGTTTGACAGATCAATACAGTCGATGTAGACCCCAATAAAGTCAGCCGATATTCGGCCGTCCATACAATTATTTATATTAGCAATCTTGCTATTTCCATCAATAGAATGCCCTGAGTAAGGAAACATCCTTGTCCAAGGGCATGATAGATTTGATTTTCTTCAGAGCAATCAGATTCGTAATTCCGGACTTGCGATTGGCTATTATTTTCCTTCTAATGCGCAACAACTATTAAGGGGCGTCTGGGTCTTCATTATCTCACTCCTATAGAAGAGTTCTTCCAAGTTTTGTTATAAACTGTAGCATTTATCAGTTTCCCTGGTGTCTACCAACTCTCTGTCTATCCACCTTCATCGATTTTTCCTGAGCACGCATGTGGACAAGACATCACAGGTTTGTTCACCTATTGACTTCTCAAGTCCTCACGAACTTCTTGTTTCTTTGACGTGTTCATCCTTAAGGTCCTCTCAATCAATCCAAGTTCTTTCATATATTGTTGAGGAGGATAGATTTTGTTAAAATATGTCACGAATTAAGCTTATTAAACGCTCGATCTGAATTAAATTATGTGTTGACACATGAAAGTTAAGGATAAATCTTAAAGATAATAGATATTATTTTCATGCTCAAGATGCGGTCAAGATTGAATGAAATTTGTTTTGAACACACGAAAACTATCCTCTGTGTTGTTGTGTGGCCAAAGAAAGTCCAAAGAGGAAAGTCCAAGATGTGGACTTCATTGACCGCACTCACGGATTCCTTTCCATGTTGGACTCGTCTTTGCAGGTTTTTTTTTGGCGAGTATATATTCTGATTGATGAACTTTCGAGTGCGGTGGTTGACATGAGTCTTGAAGCGCCATCTCATCGTCAAGTGCTTGAGAGGGTTTACCGTCATTGGTTTTGTTTGTGAAATTACATCAAGAATTCAATATTGAAACAGATTAAATCTTATTGCAAGATTTGCATTTAATTCTTTCGTGAGACTGAGAGATATTTTGTAAGGAATTTTGGGACTAAACACTTGTCGCTTATTTGATGTAATTGAGGATCGAGAAATATTGAGAGTATTTGAGTGACTCGAGTGTGATTTTGTAATCTCCATTGTATCACTTGGTTTATAGTGAATTCGTTAATGCTCTCCCCTTGGATGTAGGTATACACCAAACCATATAAATCTGTCGTCCAATTTATTCTATTATTCTATCTTTTTTATTGATCGATCTCTTGCTTCCACAAGAATTGGTATCGAAACTAGGCTTGCTTTGATAGCGACAAAGAAGGAAAGTGAAAATCGTCGGCTTTGGAGAAAGGATTTTGGTTTCTAGAAGATGAAGATTGAGGATTATCTATATTAGATAAAACTACACTTACCCTTGTTTGGAAGAAAACCAAGTCGATGAAACAAGTTGATTGGGAATTGCTTGATAGATAAGCGATGGGTGTTATTCGATTGACGTTAGCTCGTAACACTGTGTTTAATATCGTGAAAGAGAACACCACTACTAATTTGATGAAAGAATGATTGGATATGTAATAAGAAACCCTTTAGGATCAATAAGGTTTATTTATGCAACGTCTGTTTAATTTAAAGATGGGTGAGGTGTGTCGGCTACTAATCATATTAATGAATTTAATGTGATTGTTAGTCAATTGAGTTCTAGTTGAGATTGACTTTAAGATGAAGTATGTGATTTGATTCTATTATCTTCATTGCCTAATAGTTAGAATGCTACTGTTATTGTTGTTAGTAATTCCTCTAGGCCAACAAGTTTGACGTATGATGGAATTCGAGACTTAATCTAATGAGGACATCCATAGAAGAAAATCTAATGAATTTGTATCTACTACTTTAGTACATGAAATAGAGAAAAAAAAAAACTTGTATTTGTATTAGCAGAAGTAGTACAAACCTAAATAGATGTAGTCAATATAGGATTGGTGCTGTCTATGGAATTGTGGTAAGATGGGACACCTTAGAAGGGATTGCTTAAAGCCGAAGAATGAGAAGGCTAAGGGAACTAGAGTTGAGTCTGCAAATGATGTTGTAGCTATAGCTAATAGTAATTTGATAGTGCTAATTATGTCTTGTTTGTCACTGATGATTTGGTATTGACGAATATTATGGATTCTGGTTGTTCATTTCATGGTACACTAAACAGGAATGATTTATTCTTATCATGCATGAATAGTAGTAAAGTGCAGTTGGAGACAACGCTAAATTTGATGTTGTAGGTGTTGGTAATGCTAGTATCATAATGCATTATGATATTGTGAGGATATTAACTGAAGTGAGGCATGTTTCAAAGTTGAAGAAAATTTAATTTCTTTGAGTGCCCTGAATTCAGTTGGGTTTTGGTATCTTTTAGAATGCAGAGTTCTGAAATTTATTCGAGGTACCTTAGTGATAATGAAAAGAAATCAAGTACAATGGCCTGTATGAGTTTCAAGGTAAGATAGTGACGGATTTCTCTGCGGAGATATCGAATGCATTTGTTAACACCTAAATTTTGATAATCATTTATTGCATAAATAAAATCTAGCGACCATCCATGGTGGGATGACCTGATTTTTTTGGCAACAAATTAACTGGTGGAATAATATTGTCGAGCTTTGATTATGAAAATGTGAACTTGGGATTATTGAATTTGGTAGGGGATATGTGAACTAGAGTAGTCGGGCGCGACATTTATAGACAGAATTTGGTACATCCTGAACGAATAGTTTTGATCAGCCTCAGCACCACCTACACCCTTTATTTAACCCAACCTCTCCTCCATCACATCTTCCTTCTTCTTGTGGACGCCCCTCCCCTCTCTCTCTCCTCTCTATCCCTCTCTCCTCTCTCGGCTCTCTCTCTCTCCTCTCTCTCTCTCTGATTCACACACTAATGAGAAATCATCTATTTGAGCTCATCTAAAATGTGAAAACTGAGCTCCATTTTTTTTTTCTGTGCGCACAAAGAATGAGGGAACCTAGATCTGAGGGTTGATTGTCAAAGAATGGCTGGATTTTCCATGGAATTGAGCTGGACAGAAGCCAGTCGGTGGAGACAATGTTCGTCGGTGTCGATTTCAGCCCCGTTTGCTTG
>JAGVVM010003765.1:0-32125 GCA_019149425.1 Psidium friedrichsthalianum
TTCCCGGCCCCTCTCTTCCCCTTCCCCTTCATGCTCCCCTCACCCACCTTCCCCCGTCCCTCCTCCGCCTCCCCTTCGTCTCTCTCCAAGGACCGCACTTATCGCCGCCCCTGCCCCTCCTTCGCCTACGACGCCCTTCCCACCTCTCCCTCCCGTTGCAGCTCCCGCGTCTCCGCCTTCCCCCCCCCTCCTCTTTTTTTTCTCCTCCCCTTCCCCCCCCCCTTGACGTGTTTAGCCTACCCCCACCCAATATTTTCGAGGTGACGTGTATGGATACGCACAACGTCGGATTTGTTGTAAGTTTTCGGATCATTTGTCTAACTTATTTGTTATTTTTTTTCTTTATATTTGGGGTTGATTTGTTATTTTGCCGGCGGTTCCACAGTCGGCCCATCCGGGTCCTGTCGCTTTCCCACCCGCAATAAAAAAAATCGTGAAGAAGTTTCTTCCCCCCCCCCCCCCCCCCCCCCTCCCCCCCCCCCCCCCCCCCCCCCCCCCCCCCCCCCCCCCCCCCCCCCCCCCCCCCCCCCCCCCCCCCCCCCCCCCCACCCCCCCCCCCCCCCCCCCCCCCACCCCCCCCCCCCCCCCCCCCCCCCCCCCCCACCCCCCCCGGCAGAGCCTTTAGCCCCCCTTTCTCCGCCGGTGGTCCCCCACCACTTCCTGGCGCCTCGCCGACTCCCCGGCACGCCCCGAACTGAAAAAATCTCGCATTACTTTGATATATTTCCTTTGGTTCATGCTTTGGGACCCGAACGTTGCTCTCGTCAGTGTTTTATCCTCCGGGTAATTCACGCACGCGGTGTTCTCGTACGGTTTATGCTCGATTGAGAGGTGCTAAAGAAATGGCATCTATCTTGCGCGATTTGCCACGTCAAGGTGCTTGGTTGATTCACATGGAACGGGGGCTCCGGAACTCGGTCTTGTGCAACTCGAACCGAGACCCCCATCGCTTGGACCTCGACCTGGAACGAAGAACAACACACCAAAACCCCCCCGGGTTTCGCCCCCCCCCCCCCCCCGGCACAAACCGGGCGTCCAAGGCGGCATTTTTTGAGTCCCCCTCTTTTTTTTTTTTTGCCCCCCCCTCTCAATCGGAAGAGCGTTCTCGAAATCTTTTTGGAGAATAAAATAAATTGAAAAAATAACCGCCAAAGGATGAAAGGATGCTAACATTGGGGAAAAAAAAATCAAATTCTCTTTTCGAAAACGATCGTTTAAACGTCGTTTCAAAATGAAATTCATGGAACAAACAAAAGTACGGGCGTTCCACCGGGTTAAAAGATTCGGGGTTCAATGATTGGGTCCAAAACTGGGGCAGAGGAGACAGCTAAGGAGGCTGGTTGGCGGTGGAAGCAAGCCCTAAGTCCTCTTCCGGGGAAGGATCTTTTGGTCCGGTTGTAGTTCAGTTCTTTTGGTATCCGAGAGTCGCAGGCGAGGCTGCAGCACATGTTCGTGGACCCCGTTGGTTGGCTCGGTTGTCGGCTTCTTTCTTGTCTAAGAGTTAGTACCATGTTACGGCATTAGAGATGTACCGCCTCGATAAGCGAATGTGATTTCGGATATCTTTCGAGTTTCGAAAGTTAGATCGCGGAAAAAAAAGCGATTGCCGCAAACTTTCGCTTTTAAAACCCAAACTTTAGGCACAACACTTTAGGCACAACAACTGATTTCGGCCTGCCATAGTCTTATCAGGAGAGCGGCATGAGCTCTCGATTAGTTTGTACACGAGAGGCCAACCCCGCCTTCAAAGTTCCTAAAAATATATTCTACTTAACCTATAACTCTTCGTACAAATCCCCGACGTCACTCACACGACTCAACTGCCTTTTCTCCTCCTACAATGCTTATTTACCATGATAATCTCACAAGCTTCACTCTCAAAGAGACACGAGTGCGGGAGAACTTGCCCACCTAGATAATGGAATGCTCGATCCGTGTCATATATTTTTATCTTACCAAAATTTTTTTTTTTCACAAAACCCACCCCCCCTTTTCCCTTTCTTCTCATCCTGATAAAGACAAGCACATCAGCAAGGAAACAGTGACCGTTGAGGAAAACGAAGAGCCAATCAAGAACGGACACTAAAGTACAGTCATCAATCAACGCTTGGAGTAAAATAATTCCCACTCGCGACTCCTTTCCTGTGTACTTATCCAACCCCCCGGCCGCCCGCGCGCCCGGGGGCGGGGCGGTTTTACTCAAAGCATACGAAAAAAAGAAGACGGAAAAATTAGAATGAAAGTTTAGCTGAACAAGCGGAGAGCAGGTACGTTCATTCGGGTAAAAAGAAGGGTCAAAAAAGGAAACTCCATGCTCTAAAAAAGAAAATTTCTAAATAAAAACCTTACATGTCGTCATTTTCTTAAATAAAAGATTAAATTATTCTCTCTCTTTTTTTCCCAAAATCAAGATTTAAAGTGGACCTTACTTTAAATAAATGACTTGAAGTGGCCACGTCATTTATAAACAAGTGTCTGACTTCGGAATATTTTCGTCTTTTACTACTTTGATTTATTTTTTTTCGGTTTCTTTTTTGATGTTTTCCTTTGTTGTGGCCTAGCAACCCATACCGGGCACGAGCAAGGGCAGCCCTTGCCAAATCAGGCGAGAGTTGCCCTCGTTCGATCTGGCTAGGGTCGCTCTCGTCTAGCCCTGTGCCGTGGCTAGCCATCGCTTGATGCATGCCACTGGTGAAGAGAGGGGAAAAAACAAGAAAAAGATGAAAGAAATATTTAAAAGACAAAAACGCCCTCGTTGAAAAAATTGGCCTTGTTAGAGAGCTGAGGTCATTCTTTGAGACCAACGTAATCATTCGAGGTCTTTATTTTTTATTTTTATTCTTTCGATCCAAAAAAAAAAAAAGTCTTTATCTTGCAATTTTTTACTTCAAAAAACACGGGGTAGTTAATATTACCGACAGTGATATTAAGTAAGTAATTTTGGTATAAACAAACGCCCTGAATTGACAAACTGACAACAACGGAAAAGAAAAATGAAAATCTCTTTTTTTGTGACTCTCGTCGCTCGCGTTGTCTCTCTCGCTCTCGCTCGCGTCTTCTTCTTCCTTCTCTCTGCTTTCACGTTCTCGATCCTCGATCGAATCCCCGGTCGCTCGACACGACAGACTCGCGCCGAGATATTTTCATCGTTCCGAATCGTCGTCGTCGCCCTGTGTGAAATCGATATGTGTCGGCGTCGCTCGCCACAGCCGCCCGAGCAACGACGCGAGACCTCCTCCACTGTTTGGCTGCGATAGAATAGCAGTACGATCACTCGCTTCTTTCCCTCTCGTCTTGTCTCTTTACGCGAAGGTTCGCTGCGAAATCTATGGACTTCGGATAGCGAATTGCCTCGTATCTTTGCTTCCTTGCGTGTGCCTTTTTTTAACTCTCTCTCTCCCTCTCTCTCCCCCACTCTCTCTCTCTCTGTCTCTCTCTCTCTCTGTTGCGCTCGATTTCGCTCGAACTGAGTGCTGGTCTTCCAGTTTTTCGAGCAATCCTAGGGCGCGTACATGGGATTGAGCTCAAACAGCTCAGGAGAAGGCAGAGAAGGAGCTGAAGAAGCGTTGGAAGAGTATATACTGTTGAGATGGAGTCGCAATTGGCTCTGATAGAGCAATCGGTCGATGGTCGCTACTCTCGTTTGGTGCGCGAGGCGCTCGATGGATTGCCCGACAACTTCACGATCACCGACCCTTGCATTTGCGGCCACCCGATCGTTTTCGCGAGCCGGGGGTTCCTGAAGATGTCCGGCTACTCGAGGGAAGAAGTTGTCGGCCGCAACGGGAGGATTTTCCAGGGTCCGGGGACGAACCGGCGGTCGGTGATGGAGATTCGGGAGGCGATACGCGAAGAGCGACCGATACAGATCAATCTGCTCAACTATCGCAAGGACGGGACGCCGCTGTGGATGCTGTTCCACATGATTCCGGTGTTTAATCAGGATGACGGGGCGGTCACGCATTTCGTGGCTGTTCAAGTACCGATATCGAGGAGTTGGAGGCGGTCCTGTTCTGCTAATGGGAGGTATGGAGTGAACTTGCGTGAGGAGGTTGGTGGTGGTTTGAGGGATGTTGTGTTGCGCTCTTGTAGGAGGGAAGTGTGTTCGGACAGTCTGGCGGAATTGGGTCATGTTGCAGCTTTCGGTTCGGTTTTGGATTCAGATAGTAGAGGTGTGTGTTTACTGAGAATTGAATTGTTCTTATGTGCATCTACTACTAGCGTTGTTATTCGTTCTCTTGTAGTTCAGTACTCCAATGTGCTTTGGCCAGGGGGTGGTTATGTTCTGGTTCCAGTCACCCAGATATGCTTTGCTAGTTTCATCACATCGACTAGTTTGTGATGTTACCTTTTTGGGATATATCCATTTGGGCTCCTCTGTTAGTTGATACTGGGATGGGCTTAAGTGTTTTAGGTGGGTCATTAGTGGTTATGTTTCAATGGCAGCTGTCCCTTGCTGATCGGTAACAACAGTTTTTGTGTATGCTACTTTGAATCAGTTGAGTTTATCAGAAATTGAAGTTTATATATGCGTCTAAGTTCAAGTGATTATGTGCACTGTACTATTTCTAGCATCTGGACTTTCTAGATGGTTATCTTGACCATTTGAGTGTTTGAGGGTCCTTCCTTATAAAGATATCATCAATGATTCGTATGACGGTATTTCCCTACATGTCAGAATCTGAGTTTTCAATGAGAAAGTTGTGGCTTCAGTTTATTTGTGTCTTAATTTCCTAGCAGTTTCTGGCAAGTTTTCATGCACAGCGTCTGAATATGACAGGAGTAGAGGCAGGAGAGCCTTGTGAGGCAAGTGATTCAGAGAAGCAAAGTGCCGATTCTGCTATCAGCCGCATTATGTCGGTGCTTACTCACTACAGTGGAACAACTGGCAGACTGGTTTGCGGGAAAGGATGCTTTTGTCCCGGGTCCAGTCTTCTCAGTTCATCCGTACTTATATCTCTTGGTAGAATCAAACAAAGCTTTGTATTGTGAGTTTTTACAAGTACCTGATTGTCTCAATTTCATCATCGCCTTCTCTTGTATCGACATTACTGATTCTTTTGTTTTGTCTTTGCCGCAACATTTTTGTCTTGCTTTCCAGAACTGATGTGCACTTACCAGACATGCCCATTGTTTATGCAAGCGACGCCTTCTTGAAGTTGACAGGTGATTTAAATTCTTCAACAGATACACTGTTTTTTCAACATGATTGTGCTGCTGTCTGAATTTTCATACTCTAATCTCTGTAGGGTACTCTAGGCAGGAAGTGTTGGGGCGAAACTGCAGATTCTTAAATGGGATGGGTACGGACTCATCAACTCTATTTCAGGTCTGTTTCTGTCTAGTGTGGACGGCATGACCTTTTCCTCTTTTTCTCTATTGAATTTTAAGCAATGTCATGCTTAGTGCTAAAGGATTATAATTCTACTAGATGAACGAATGCGTTCGGATCAGACAACCATGCACAGTACGTATTTTGAATTACAGGTTGATACTTGTCTATCCTTTTAATATAAGTCCATCTAAATGAACTTAACATATGATCTCAGTTCTCTTTCCCTTCAGGAAGGATGGAAGTTCGTTCTGGAATCTACTCCACATATCACCCGTTCGTAATGCTTCTGGCAAGGTATTATCATATAAAGAAGCTTCTGAAACTCATCTGCGTTGTGGATGTTTTAAGTTTGGTTTCTGTCAAGCTTTCAAGACATGGAAGAGCGATGAGTATTTTGTGTTCAGAAGACTCCTTACAAAGAGAGAGAAGTAATTAACTCACGATAAGTTTTGATGTTTAACACACTTGAGGTTGTGAAGTCAGTCTTCTTGTATGTGTTTTATGCCTGGACAAACAAGGAGAGAACTATGATGTTTTCTGATGACCAGGAAGAGAGATGTTGATAAACTATTCTCCCAGGTTCATGTAATGCCTATTTAGTGGTGTTTAGTTCGATTAATGATTGCTTTGTTAGCAAAACAATATTAGGTTCCCTTTTGGCCATTCAAGAAGCTCCTCCATAGAGGAGACTGACTGATGCCTATATCAACCTATTGACGACATTAGGTTTTATGTAACTGAATTCTTGTACTGATGCTCTGGAATTCAATCGTTTCGTTTAGTTGTATCTTTTTCCTGATTAGTCTAAATTGGTTATGAGTCCTGATTAAGTTGGTGTACCCGTTGTATGATGAGTCACATCAAGTTCTTTTACTACTTTGCACTGTAAGTAGTCTTGCAATTTGAATGTGATTAGGTTCATCGCAGAAGAAATCATCCGAGTATTATACCTCCTCCATGTTCCAAATGGTACTTTGCGTGCTAAAATATTTTATTTTAGTATATTTTATGCTTTTCGCTTCGGGTTCGTCGACCGCCGATCCCGATTGGTTTGGGATAAAAGTGATATTGATGTTGATGATGTTCTTTCTTCTTTTGCCACCATTGTCTTTGCTCTGAAATTCACGTGGAAGCTAGGAAACAACAATTTGTGTCCTTCAGCACTGTGATTAGCAACAATACCCACTTTGTATCATCTTTTCTAGCAGTTCCAATTGAGAAAACGTTTTTGCTGTGATACTGAATGCATAACCAAGTTGATATATTGTTAGCAGCACATTAGCTGGAATCTTATCTCGAAATTCCAGTTTGTTGGTGCCTTGTTGGGTGGTGGCATTGAAATTACATATTATGGATCGGTTTCTTTCCTGACATCATATCAATCTGCTTTTCTGCTGTTGTCCTCGACAGATTGCATATTTCGTGGGTGTTCAGATTGAAGAGGATTGCAAAAACCAGGGTGGAGATGCACTGAGCCCCGAAATGAGGCAACGTAGCACTGTTGGTGCGGTAAAGGTCGCATTGAGGACTTTGTCAATGGGTGCTGGCAC
The DNA here is from genome assembly GCA_019149425.1 of Psidium friedrichsthalianum. Lineage (NCBI taxonomy): Eukaryota > Viridiplantae > Streptophyta > Magnoliopsida > Myrtales > Myrtaceae > Psidium > Psidium friedrichsthalianum. The sequence goes on from JAGVVM010003765.1 coordinate 6,886, forward strand.
TTCAAGATCATAGTACAATGAAACAACCCTTCGCCTTTGCATGGTTCAAGTTACGTTCTCTAGCATCCCAATTAGTTGTGACTGAACTTCAAATATCTGTTCTGGGTTTACTGCTAGTGTAGTGGCGAGATCACGTATAGGTGGGATTGTCATGTAAAGGGGGCCGTTGTCGTATGGACGTTGTTTGATAAATGAAAATGCTTCAATTACTCGTTGAACGACCTAAGATTTTCATTTCTGCCGAAGTTTTCTGCTTGATATGACAGGACTGACTTAATTATGAACTGCGCCGCTTGAGGCGAAATGCCGCAGAGCAAAAACAATAGCGAGATTGCTGAGAGATATTAAAATGCAATACATCATCAATTGGAGACCAAGATTGGGTGCAGACGTCTGCAAGAAGAGACGGTAGAGATATCTCTCCATCCGCTAGAACTTCAGCAGGAGAAAATCCTAACTTTCCGTAGATTACTTGCTAGATTGAATTTTAGTGCTTGATGGCTTACGGCAGGGGAAAATTACCAAAAAAGTCTTTTAACTTTTGGCTAATTCAGCTTTAAATTTTCATATTTGTGTCAATTCAGTTTATTTGGACATCCGATGCTGACGTGGATCATTTTTATAATATATGAGATTGTTTATATATATTTAAAAAATTTCTTTTCTTTCTTTATCGTTTTTTTTCCCTATGGCCAGCAAAGCTACTATGGTCGAGGCTGGCCTCATTGACTGAGGGCTAAGGCGGCCATGTTGTGCGAGGTAGCCTCGCCAACGGTCACAATGGCCTTGCCTAGCTTGGGTGAGGCCAGTCGAGGGCTTTGCCACCCCCACTAGACATGAAGGGAAAAGAAAAAAAAAAGAGAAAAAGAAAAAGGAAAAAGTAAATACTAAAATATCATTAAAAATCGTCTAGTGTCACCGTCGATCAGTCAAATAGACTGAATTGATACAAATGTAAAAGGTCTATGGCATGATTGCTATAGATTAAGATTAAATTGACATAAATACAAAATGTTTAAGGTCATATCTTTTTATTCATGATAGAGGGAGATTGATTCCCTCTTGTACAGACATAGGCCCACCTCCCGATACACACATATCTCTGCTCCCTTCTCCCATAAAGCGTGGAGAAGATTTTGCAATGCCCGAATCGCCTTCTTTCTTTTTTCCAGTTCAAGACACTTATTGCGGTTCTCTTATCTAAGTCAAGCAACTATATAAAGATTATACGAAGCGCACTTTTTAATTGGGATATATACTCTTATCTAATGATTGCCACACCTCGTTAGTCACTTCGTAGTGGGAAAGGTGATCACACCTAAAATTTCATTTAGGAATATTGCATAGAAAATTAGGGATCGGTCCCGACCCCGACCCCTAACAAAAAAAAAAATTATTGAACTGCGTATAGATGTTAGGGGCATGTGCACATAGCTTGCTATATTTATCGGACTGACGGTTAATGGGCTCGAGAGAGGATTGTGAGCTTAATTGGACTAAACCCACTTGGCCAAATATTAGCGTGTGCCTAGCTCGTGGGTGTTATGAAAATTCGAGACCATGAAAGCATATTCATTGGCAAAGAGAAGATTCACGGCTTGGGCACAGCCACAAACAATTAAACATTACTTGTCCGGAGGAAGCAAACAAAGGATCAATCTACTAAGATTTCTCCCGCTATTACATTCTCGAAGAACAGAGATAATGTCGCACGTTTTTCACCCTATTATTTGAGCAATATATGCTTTTGGACTTGCGATATATTACCAAGACAGAAGAGAAATTCGGTCAATAAAGAAGAGAATATATGATCGACAGAAAAAAGGAAAGAAAATATGTCTTATAAATTGAGATGCGCAAAGCACAGAATCTCCGAGTCCTTCCATCGCAGCTTTGGCGTCCTTACACGGTGGCTCCGGCAGCTCTTTCCCCTCTGTACGGTCCGGCGGCCGTGGTCTCAATTTGAAGCTAGGATAAGTCCCCCCGCAAGGACCGCCGCCGCCTGAGCAACTCCGGTGGTCTTGCTGCAGGTTTTTTTCTTTTTCTTTTCCTTTTCCTGTTGTCTACCATCAATGCCAGCACTGCCTCTTCCATAGTCTAGCATAAGATGAGTTTTGTATTTTTACATGCTTGCATATAGATTAGTGCTCATTAAAGAAGAGAAAACAACCCCCCCCCCCCCCCCCCAAACCAAAAAAAAAAAAAAAAAAAGTAATTCCACGGTTGATGTCGTTTGAATTCGTCCTTTCATCATCAATTGTGCACCCCGCATGATCACCGCTTTAAATCAATTCAAGCTCCCTGTATTGAATATTCAGAGTAATTCTCCCGAAAGATATTCGAGTAGCTTAATCAACAAGTGGTTTTCGAGCATACAACAATAATAGTAACATTTATTTTGAGGAACTGCTCAAATCCTAAGGCTAAGAAGCCAATATCGCTACTCTTTTCTCGGACTCCCATTAGAAAAATCGAATTCTACCAATTTTTTTGCATGCAGAAAAAGAGAAGAAAAAAATCAATTTATGCATTATTCCCTTTTCCATGCATGAGCGTTAGCCCTAACACCTTCCTCTCTCTCTCTTTGCAAGATTCTTCAATCTCTCTCCGATCTCTTTCATGCGGAGTCCAAGAAAATCAAGAACCACTTCCGGCGAGATCACAAATGGCATCATCGGTCAACAAGAAACCGATGTTCTTGGCTACTTCTGCCGCGACGGCCCTGGCATTCCTCTTCTCTCTCTTCGGGCTCTCCTCCACGGACTTGGCCCTCCCGACGATCTCCTCCTACGGCGGCGGCGGCCGCTGGTCTCTCCTCCGCCCCAGCATCGGCATCTCAGCCATGCACATGCAGGTCCTCCCCGACGGCAACGTGGTCATCTTTGACCGCACCGACTTCGGCCCTTCCAACCTGTCCCTCCCCCGCGGCAGGTGCCGCCACGACCCGGCCGACGTCGCCCTCAAGGTCGATTGCACCGCGCACTCCCTCCTCTACAACGTGGAGTCCAACTCCATCCGCCCGCTCAACGTCCAGACTGACACGTGGTGTTCCTCAGGTGCTGTCCGCCCCGACGGGACACTCATACAGACTGGCGGGTACAACGACGGGGAGCGGAAGGTGCGGACGTTCGCACCGTGCCCCCGCCACAGAGGCAATTCCTGCGACTGGACGGAGCTCGAGGAAAACCTGGCCGAGAGAAGGTGGTACGCCTCGAACCACATATTGCCCGACGGGCGCGTGATCATCGTCGGAGGACGGAACGTGTTCACGTACGAGTTCGTCCCCAAGACCTCCGCTATGGAGAAGAGCTTCTACCTCAAGTTCTTGAAAGAGACGAGGGATTTTGGAGAAGAGAACAATCTGTACCCGTTCTTGCACTTGTTGCCCGACGGCAATCTCTTCATCTTCGCCAACAGACGGTCCATCTTGTTCGATTATAAGAAAACTGGGTCATCAAGGAGTACCGGGCCATACCCGGATTTGATAAGAGGAATTACCCGAGCACCGGTCGTCGGTGCTGCTCCCGATGTGGCTGGGAGGGGGGCTCGAGATGCCAGCGGCCGAGGTGATGATTTGTGGTGGTTCGCCGCCGGGTGCGTTTACAAAGTCCGACAAGCTCCGGGTGTTCGTGGAGGCCTCCCGGTCCTGTGGGCGACTCCGGGTGTCCGACCCGGACCCGGAGTGGACGATGGAGCAAATGCCGATGCCTCGTGTCATGTCCGACATGCTGCTCCTGCCGAACGGCCACGTGCTGATGATCAACGGAGCGACGAACGGGACCGCCGGTGGGAGGACGGAAGGAACGCGGTGTACAACCCGGTCCTCTATCTGCCGGATGGCCCCGGCCCTGCCGGGAGGTTCGAGGTCCTGAACCCGGCCCGGGTCCCCCGAATGTACCACTCAGCAGCGGTCGTGGTGCCGGATGGGAGGGTCCTGGTGGGCGGGAGCAACCCGCACAGCAAGTACAACTTCACGGCATACCCCTACCCGACCGACCTAAGCCTCGAGGCCTTCTATCCGCCGTACCTCAACCCGAAATTCACCATCTTGAGGCCGTCGATACTGTCCCTCGAGGCCGTGGACCAGACGGTGTCGTACTCACAGCGGTTCTCCGTGAACTTCGTCGTGACTATGTTCCGCCCGAGGCGTGGGCTCGCAGTCGCTCTCCTGGCCCCGCCCTTCACGACCCACTCGTTCGCAATGAACCAAAGGCACCTGTGGCTGGGTGTGGTAAGCGTCGTCCGCTTGTCGAGCTTCGCCCATAGGATCACAGTGGCCGCGCCGGCGAGCGCCACGGTGGCACCGCCGGGTACTACATGCTGTTTGTCGTCCACGCGGAGGTCCCGAGCTGCGGCATTTGGGTGAGGGTCCGGTGAGGGGGTCCGGTCTCTATATAATTGGCAGGTACAGAGCATAGATGATAGCTAGACAATACTTTCAAATTTCTTCCGTTTTTGTTTCGCCCTTTTGGGCTATAGAGAGTTCAATTCAATTCCATTCCTCGTGATTCGTAGGTTCTGAATTTTCCCTTTTTTTTTTCCCCATGACGGGTTCAATCTTGTCAGGTAATGCAACAAGATTTAGAGATGGATCAGTGAATTTGTTTATATGTTGATACCTAATGTAATTTACAGTGTTTTTCCATAACTTAATCGAAGAGGTTGTTGATGTTCAGATTGTTTTCCCTAGAGGAAAAAAAAAAAATGGAGATGCGGGGTATCGATCCCCGTACCTCTCGCATGCTAAGCGAGCGCTCTACCATCTGAGCTACATCCCCTCGATGAACTCCTATTGCTTAGATAAATTAGAATCCCGAATACACCAAAAGTAAATTGCTTTTTGCGTCATTTTCACCGGGCTTTTCATCAAATGAGCGTCCCTAGGTTTACAAGAAAGCCCACACGGATCATCTTACAGCCAAACTTTATCAATTTACACCCCCCCCCCCCCTCTCTCTCTCTAAGGTATAACTGTACACAGGGGAAGTAGTTCTCTGACCCATCAAATTTGCCTCACTTGCTAGACCCCGCGGACCTGTACTTGTACCTAGTGGCCCAATAGAGATAGTGCAGGAAATTCAGCCCGCTGAGCACGCACATGAGCCAGTAGAACCTCTCCAGATGATACCAGTTCAAGTTCGCCCCCTTGAGCCACGGCCTGTGCCCGGAATTCCCGGTCACGCCGTTCACGACGGACACGATCACCGTGCTCAGGTAGTACCCCATGGCCAGGGACGCCCACGAGAGGGCCGTGGCCAGCGACCTCATGCTCGCCGGGGCCTCCGAGAAGAAGAACTCCAGCAGCCCCGCCAGCGTGAACAGGTCCGCCGACCCGAGGAACAGGTACTGGAGCGCGATCCAGAAGAACGTGATGGGCAGCGGGCCGGCCGAGCCGATGAGGCCCGAGTCGGTCGCCACCCGCTCCTCTTGGCCTCGACGAGGGCGGCCACCGCCATGGCCAGGACGGAGAGGCCCAGCCCGAACCCGATCCTCTGCAGGTGGGTCAACGCCCGTCTCGGTCTTGGTCGCCCTCCGGGCGAATGGGACGATGAAGTGGTCGTAGACCGGGGCGAGGATCATGATGAAGAGGATGGGGAAGATCGGAGGGAGGCCGGCGGGACTCTGAGGGAGCCCAACTTGGTGTCCATCGTCGATGCTTGTTGGACCGAGAAGGTGGAGAGTTGGGCCAAACAGCAGTTGAGGAAGATTGTGCAAGCGAAGACAGGGAGGAGCTCAGGGACGATCTTGACGTCCTCGACTTGTGGACGCTGCACTCCAGCCACCTGTGAACGGGCTTGGTGGTCACTGCCCTGTTCAGGAAGCTCAAGCTTCCATCGGAGGGAAGGGTTACCCTCCTTCGATCTCGGGTCATCTTCTTCTTCTCCTGCTTCAAATTCTTCTGGTTTGCGTTGGTCATCTGGGTCGTTGCATAAGAGGGCTTGTGTTCATGTTTGCAATGGCATTGCTTGGGTTCCTGGATTGGCAGGGATTGAGGGTAGCAGCAATCAGAACCTGTTTCAAACAAGCATTTAGGATGAGCTCCTCAGATAGATCCAATATTTAGGGTGATACTGATCAGACACATGCACATTGTTAAAGATCATTGGGCGGGCACAAGCCGTACCGACTGCCGAGCTTATTCGGCCCGGGCAGGTCCCCAAATTCAAGAAAATAAATGCAAACTCTTGAAGATGGTTGTGAGTGGACTCCCAGAAGGGATCTTGTTCCTGTACTGGCTGATCCAGCAAGAAAGACTGGGATTACAAGAGAATTGCAAGTGTGGAGATCCCAAATCCCCATTGCCAACCTTTGTTGTCCTCAACCCATACCACCAACGTGACTGCGATCAGGCCTCCACAGGAAGGGAAAACACAAAGTAGTTGAAGAAGGTGGACCTCTGCTTCCTCCCCTGCGGCGTGCCTTTCGTCGAACTGCTCGGCCGCCGTGGGACGGCAGCGAAGCCCTTGACCCCCCCGACCCCGAGCGCCACCAGGTAGAGCCCTGCGAACAGCATCGCATCGCCGCTTCCCACCGCCGACCTCTTGGCATATGGCCTCAGGGTCGGCACGGTCGCAGGGTGGTGGCTTCAGCGAGGCCGACTTGGCCTGCACCGTGGAGTATGACCAGCCCTGTTGCACACACAAAAGGAGAAGATGAGTGTTAAGACTTCAGAGAATCAAAGAGACTTCAAGAATTTGCCCCAATCAACTTCAGGGTCGATGGCATTCGCCGATCATCAATAGGGATCAGCGATTCAAGTGTTCCACCTGAAACCTACCATGAAACATGTTTATTACTTTTTTAGAACTTAAAAACCTACTCTACATACTTTGAAACTTGAAACTTATCCTGTCACGAGTTCCACGATCTGTACTAAAATCTATATAGGTTTCACTTATATTCTCACTAATTCACCTTTAATGATCATCGTTTACTGCTACAATCTATTGAAATTTGGGCCCTTTAGGCCGTTAGGCCACGTGTCATTGGCCCAACATGACAAGTACTCACATGAAATGTCAACGTTCGAGACTTTGGCTCCCAAAATCCGCACAAAGACACAAATTGCCTCCACTTTTATGCACCTGGATTAAATCCGATTATGCATTAATCGTCAAGAGGATGTATATTCATGTACGTGGGAAAACGACATACTTACTAGAAATTAAAATACCGGAATTTGTACTTTCATTTGCGTTGTTTAAAGTGCGTAAGTCCCGCCCACGTTTGATCCAATCAAAAGAAATCTTAGACTAAACAAAAGGATCACGATCATTGCGTTTCTATCCCTCCTTGCCAAGATAAGATTGGTAATCAACTGGGAGATCTCAATCACTCGAGATCTCGGACAATGACCACACGAGTGGCTTCATGTACACGTGTTTTTTTGGGTGGGACCATCAGAAGGCAACACGTGGCGGGTCGACATTTATCATGATGGCTTTGCTGCATTGGCCAGGTTTGTTGCCACGCAATGCAGTGTCGATGAGGTGGACAGAAGTTATGGAAGTTGAGGACAAAATTGGCATTTTTTTTTTGGATTATAGTGACGTGGAAGAGAGAGAGAGACAAAGAGAAAGTCCCACTTGCCAGTGTGTTTGTCCTATGAATGAAACGACACACTTGTCGAGGGAACTCGATATGATTGGTCCAAAGTTGCCTTGAGACCAAGGCAAGGGACCCATCACACTCAAAATTACATCAAACTCAAATATTAAAAAAAATTATGTTTGAGATTTTTAGATCCAAGCCCAACATGCAACAACCAATTTGAAAATCTCTTTAAAAAACAATATATGATTTTTTCTCATTAATGGATCACACTGACTTGTAACTTCTCCTCATGGATTTTTCTTGAACTATTTCAGCCACGCTTAGGTTAGCACAGCAATTGCAAAACCTAAATCAGGATTAAACCCATGTCAATCTCTTTTCTCTAACGACTTTCTAATGAGGAAGGATGCTGACGTCGTTAGACGTGGTGGCGGTCGATGCTAGTCGCCCTTGAAAAGCAAATGGACGAGTCTGACCAACAACTAACTCGCGTCACTCTTTTATTGCAAGTATTACTATTTTGTTTTAATATGGTGAGGCCAGCCCATACAAAGTTATTAAAAGCTAGCAATTTGTTCATTCGATCTATCGTAAACATTGGAAGTGGGCAAATTGCAACTATCGGACTCATGCCGGCGTCTCTGAAACGACTCAAAGAAACTTAGTTAGGAAGACCGGCACCACAATCAACAAGGTATTCAGGTACGACGGCAACAAAGGCTTCAATCTGCACGCAGCTAAAACTTTTGCGGTTTCGATGCGCAAAATCAATTTGAAGTAGCCAACCTAGACCTTTAAAGACCACGGACATAAGACAAAAATCCTCCTGCCTATCTCGTCATTGATGCGTATAACTAACTCAGAGCACTTAGGGCATGCCCCGTACGTGGACCAAAGAGTCTCAAGAACCCCTACAAACAGCGCATGCTTGCCGGAAATCTAGTTAAGCATCATGATTTGCCCACGAAATAGCAAAGAATGCCAGCTTCTTGACTCACTCCACCACCATGACAAGGACAACCAATGAATCCCCCAAATTGACATCACAACAGATATAAATGTGGCGTGCGTGTGTCTGTTTTTTTTTTTTTGTTTTGTTGACTCCCCAAGTGAAAAAATACCAATCATCATCATTTTTGTCCCTTCCTTGTTAATGGGAACATAATCTCACTAAACAAATCTAACCATATCACAAGCTGGCACCTTCCAATTCTGACAAAGCAAGGGAACCACGACGTGCTAATCTTGCCCGCACTACAAGAAGCCCCTGTTACGCCAGGTTGGCGCGAGTCAGTGGCTGGTTTCTTCCCCAGCCACTCACGTGGTTTTATGACACGTCATCACGATAAGAGGAGGTGTGTAACACAACCTTGGCGTAAGAAAAACATTTTTGAAATTGTTCGAAATGTGGAAGATTGACGTGCATAATTGATCAACCGATTTTCGGGATTTTCTCAAATCCCGAAATGATCATCTTATTTTTCGAACGTCCAAGAAGAAGTCAGGAATAAAATCAGGGACGGATGTCTAACCTTCTTGCCTATGTTGCAGACCTAAACCTCTTTTTTTTTTTTTTTTATTCGTTGCCTTATCTGGACCGAGATTCATGGACTCAAAACAAATTTGAACCGTTAATCGTGTGAATTCAAATGATCAAACGGCCCGATGGATCGCTTTAGGTGTATTTGAGTCCATACAGTATTACCTTGGGTAAGACCCACCTCACATCACGATGGACAATACGAGTCTGTTGGGACAGTTTGCTTGTTTTCTCGCATTCATGACAAAGGAGTGCATTACTAATGCAATGCACCTGCTTCGACACCAAGATTTGAGTGAAACATGATCCTGTCCCATCTCTCAGCACCACGACTTCAATTCCCCATACATGCTCAAAAAAAGCATTTTTCTTTTACTTTATTTAACATATATGTATGAAATTTTTTTTACTGATTAATCTAAATTAAGGCCAAAATGAAGGAGGAATGATCAGCGAAAAAATTAACCCAAAAGTTACTGAACGAGAAGGAGTTAATTAACTGCGAAAAAACAGGACAGAAGGGGTAAAAAAGGACAGGAAGGAGGTGAAATTGTACCAGGAATTCAATAGCTGCGCTTATCAGGTAGATACGATAAGTAGTGCAGAAGGCGTCGGAGAGGAAGCCGCCGAGGAGGGCGAGGAGGAAGGCCGTCCCCATGAAGTTGGTCACGTCGTTTGCCGCCCTCGACGGCGACAGGTGCATGTACTCCGCCATGTACATCACCAGGTTGCTCGCATTCGCCAGGTACGCCAGGTTCTCCAGCACCTCCACCACTGTGGGAAAAAAAAAAAGGAAAAAAGAAAGAACCGTCAGATCACGGCTTTTCCGATCATTTTTTCTTCGAGAGAAAACAGATTTGATGAATCTGTAAGTCTCGGATGGGAACAAGCGCTTTACCCAAGACGAAGAAGGCGGCGAGCATGCCCCCGTGGCGGCCGACGATGGCGGGGCGGTTCCTCCAGTCGACGTAGCCGTCCCATGTGGTCGCCGCCATCTGTGGAATGCCTCCTTCTCGATCCTGTAAGTACCCAGAAAAAGTAAAAAAGGGTTAATTGATTGATCACATGATGATGAGCCCCTTCCCTCTCTCTGTCTCTCTTTTCCCTTTTCCTTTTCCTTTTCCTTTTCCTTTTCCTCGGTTTCTTTTTTTTTTTTCTGTTTTCTGCTAGACAGATGAGCAGTTGCTGTCAGCTATTAAAGCGGAAACATGTATGCTATTGCTGAGAGAGAGAGAGAGAGAGAGCGAGCGAGCGAGCGAGCGAAAGAGAGATAAGCAAAAGGAACCCACCATTCCTATCTCTCACGCTCTATCCTTTCCTTTCTCCACACAGAAACCCTTTTCAACTCGTGCTTGCGATGTGCTGTTGCAGAAGAGAGAGAGAGAGAGAGAGCTCTTTGAATAGGAAGAAGAAGAGGGCTGAGGTGATGCGAGATTTATAGAGAGAGAGGGAGAGAGAGAGAGCGCTTTGGAGGGTGTGAATTGAGTGTGGAGGTCCAACTTGGGGAGAGTGATATGGTCTAGACCTCAAAATCACTTTTCTTGAACCTATTTTGCCTTCATTTTCCTAACGTTGGAGTATATTTTACATTTCTAGGTTTGACTATTCTTTAGGGTTTAGCACTCAAGCCTACCCCGTGCACAAACAATGGAAAGATTAAATTTTTTTCCTTTCTTTATTCTTGCGATTGCTTGCACAAGTGTGCCTCTCTCTTCCCCCCAAAAGAAATGCCGCATCTAACTTCTTTTCTCTTTTTCCTTTTGGCGTTTTGCCTCCTAGAAGAAAAAAGAGGGAAAGATTTTCTCCTTGTTTGACCACCCACCATACGATTAAAATAGTGTGGAGATTCTTATTCGACATGTATGATGTTGTACACAGAATCGATCGTGCTGCATATGATTGTGACGGGGCACTTGCTTTTGTTGCTTGGGACACAGTGGGTGCACGTATCGATGCGCGCGAGCATGCACGAATGGTTCACAGGCAAGCCTAACCCATTGGTTATAATGTGCTCAACGAGGATATTGGATTCATGAGGGGATCTTTAAGGGATGACGAGAACACGAATTCAATCCAACCCTTTAGAAACTCGGCAAAATAACTCTGTCCTTTTGAGCCTCAACATCTATTGCTGGTGTGAGAACTTATTAACAAACCAACCACATAGCTCGCCATCTATGGACAAGGTACATATGCACTTGCCTTGGCACTATCTCCTTAGTCTACGGATTTAAGTGATCGTGTTCACAAATTACTATCGGCAATCATTGGACCGCATCTTTCAGCTCAAAACCATGCGTATATGTATCGGCGCGCATCATCCCACCGAAGAATAAACGATAAGCACGACCCGAAACTCTCTTTTCCACGTCTTGCCAATTGAGTCGAGTAACTCCGAATGTAATTGAGGGAGAGAAATCTATCCCTTTTTTAAAAAGGAAAAAAAAAAACCACCAGGAACACACGCGTAACGACGTGATCCTCGGAGGGCGATTGCTTGACTTATCGAGAAGGGAATTCGGCTTAGGGTTTGCAGCACACGATGATGAGAAACGCAAGGAAAAACTCTTCCTCGGCGCATTCGCGACCGTACGATGACGAGAGATGGGCTCGCGATCATGTGCGTGTCCCAGGAAAAGAATGGATCGTTTCGAAGATAGATTCGAGTTGTGATCTTAGGAGATATGGTGGGGGGTCTTACGCGTATTTTGGCCTGAAAACAACCCGTAATTCCCACTTTGATAAGCGAGTCAAACCGGGGGTTTTTTTTTTAAGGGCGTACCTGCTAATCTTCCACCACTTACCATGGAAAAAAGTGCAGGTTTTGGTGGACGGCGCAAAAGTTGATGGGCAAGACCGAAGACATGAACTTTTCTCTCTCTCTCTCTCTCTCTCAACTAATCTTTTCTTTGTCTGATAGGATGAGATTTTTGTTAGCTCAGGGTTAGTGTCTCCGTCGCTGGTTCGGATGGGTTCGGATTCGCAAATCCATTTTCTCGACGACTTGAAAAGGCCGTCTGAATCTAAAAACGTATCCCCTTATACCAACGTTATTATTGAGATGCATCTGTGAGTTGGGTTAAGAGAATCTCACATCGGAGTTAATATATCTTGATTGTCCCATAACTTATTTTGGTAAAAATTTTTGAGTGAATATGGGTTTAACTAAATATATATGCTGATGGGTTCGAATTTGGATTCCTTCTTAGCAATCTCCTTAGGCGCTGGTATCTAGCATATGTTGCACGCTCCTTAACACCTACGAATCAAGAAAAAATGAGCGTCAAAAGCCCAAGTCGGAGGATCCGACATGGGATTATTCTACTTATTTGAATCTATTCAAATCTGTTTCTTCTTCTTCTTCTTCTGGTTTTATTTTGCTTGCTCCTCTTCTTCTTTCTTTTTTTTTTTTTCTGGGCGACTAAGCACTTTTCCTAGGGACATCGTGAATCACGGGACTTGATGAACTCTTTGGCACGACAGGAGTTCCAGCATGTGAACCAACGCACACTTGCATCGTCTCCTGGACCGGGTCGGAGGGAAAGCTACAGCTAATACGGCAGTTGTGTAGATCGACCCCGAAACGACGAAACATTAGAAAAATAGGCGCTTTTAATATCTCACCTGTCTCGTAAAATATTGTCGGAATTGTTAATTCTTCACAAAACAAGCACGTTAAACAGAGAGAGAGAGATCTTGCAAAGCAAGGTTAAATATGTGAGAATTTTCCTGAGACTTCATCAAACGTAAGTTCCATTTGTTTCACGAAAAATGTAATATCTTCGAAAAATATTTTTCCGAAAAGTCATTTTCCAAGAAAATAATGATATTTTTCCGGTATTTGGCTAATACTTAAAAATGAACTGGAAAATAATTTCCATCGTTTGTCAATGAATTGATTTTCCTAAAAAAAAAATTATTGGCTAATTTGATTGTTTAATTATTATTTATTTTTTCGAATAAAAAATATTTGTTACTTTTAATTATTTTCTTTAAAAAAAATCTCTTTTTCTTCCTTTTGTAATTTTTTCTCAGCCGATCGCCGACCACAGGCCGGGCTTGGGCTTAGCCCAACCTCGACGAAGGTCGCCGAGCTCGAGCCAAGCCGAGCCGAGCCGAGCCGGCCTCAAGCGAGACCAAACTTCGCTGGATTTGGCGAGGCGAGCCTCGCTCGCTCAAGGCCGAGCCAAATCCGTCGAGGCGACACCTTCCTTGAGGCCTGCAATGCCGAGGCTCACCACACTGGCTTAGGGTGAGGCCGAGGCTCGCCTCACCAACCTTGAGTGAGGTCGAGGCACGCTTGCCTAGGTTGCTCGAGGCCAAGGCCAGCCGAACCAGATCCGGCAAGCTTCGCCTCCCTCAAGGCCGGCATCATCAAGGGTTGCCATGCCTCAAGCTCGCCTTGTCGGGTAGCTGTCATTGCCAAGGTCGGCTAATGGCGAAGGAAGCAGGTGAGGCAAGGAGTAGCAACAAGTGGAGGAAGCAAGCGAAGGAAGGAGCAGCAGTAAAGGAAGAAGAAGGAGAAATGAAAAGAAAAAAGAAAATAAAGAAGAAAATAAAAAAAAACATTAAAAATGAAAATTTTGAATTTTAAAAAATAAAATATGAAAAAAATAATAATTATAAAAAAAAAAAGTATGAAAGAAATAAGGAAAAAAAGATGAGGAAAATGTTTTCCTCTTCTCAAAATGAAGAAAACATTTTCCTCAATTTTAGAAGCTTTTTTTTTTATCAAAAAATACTTTCCGTTGACCACTCATTTTTGCCCCCCAAACATAAGAATTGGGGAAGATATTTTCCGGAAAGATATTTTCTGTGAAACAAATATGGCCTTAAAAAATTGATTTCTCCGATGACTCAGTAGCAATAACATGGTAATTACTTCCTCCAAAGCGTTCGGGTTGAAAGGAATATATAATTTAGGGTTATAATATTTTCCTTGAATGAAAGGAATAACATGTGTTGAGACCATCCCCAACGAACACTTTGATTTCTATTCATCACCTGCCAACGCCTTTTATTTATATGCCGACTTATGATAATTTACGATTATGATGTTTTCCTTCCATAAAATTACTCATTCATAATTCATGTACAATATGTCTAAAAGAATTCGGCTAAAAATATCTCTCTCTCTCTCTCCCCCCACCCGTCGCCAAGCTGCAACACTTCCCTGCCCATCGCTACTATCGTCGCTTGTTTACAATGGCGATGGTCGGCCCGCAACCTCGCCGGCCACAATTGTAAAAAAAGAAAAGAAAAGAAAAACCAAATAAATTTGAAAAAATATCCAAACATCATTAAAAATTGTCAACCTTAGTACCGACCATGCTACGTAAAATAGCCGGTGTCCACGCCATCCCTTTCCGGTCAAAATTGGTCGGATGAACTGAATTGGCAAAACGTGAAAAATATTTAAGACTCAATTAACATGATTAGAAGGTTTAGAATTGAATTGGCAAAAGTACAATAAATTTAGAACTTTCCGAATAATTTTCCCCACGAGCAACAAAAGAAGGGTGCATTATTATCTATAGCCTTCGTTATTTTCAGTGTCAATGGAAAAAAAAAAAATTCGCTCTTGAAAATTCAACATACCTCCGGTGTGACAATCTATGAAGAAAACCACCCCCCCCCCCCCCCCCCCCCCCCCAAAAAAAAAGGACAAATTAAGTGTAGACATGACGAAATTAGGGCATTAATTGCCCTACAGGGACCCCATCTTTTTTTCCTTAGTTAATTAGAACGACATGAATTCTAAATCAGACGTCAACGGTCGAACTCACGTCAACTCGACCCCAATGCATCGCACATGCCTCATTTGCCGTTACCTGGTCCATCGTCTGCATACAAGGAAACTTTCACGTGCCATTCGAATTTTCGTAGGTCATCGCATGCGTCATAAAATTAAAAAAAAATTGGGACACCCCTAAAAGAAATTATGTACAAATAAACGTAGTTTCAACGAGACGTTCGATGTTCATCGAGTATAAAGATCTCGAATCTTCTCTTAGGATTCGTTTGTTATGCAGAAAATAAGTGATTTGAAAGATACTTTCTTAAAAGTGACCGCTTATGTCACCTATAAAGATGAATAGACGGAAAATATTTTCACTATCCAAGAAAATATTTAGACATAAATTACTGTCGTCGATGAATTTTTTTTCTTTCATTGTTTGATTATTTCAAGCGATATAAGCTATCAATTTTAAGAAAATATTTATCAAATCGATATTAAATCGTGCACCGGCTTCAAATTGGCTTTGATGCCTGGATTTCTTTACTAGTACTTTCCTAAAAGTTAATAACTAGAAATCAAAACTATTGTGGAAAGTTTACAAGGTGATATACTCGACAGACTTAGGTTGCTACATAATAAATCAACTCAAAAACGAGATCGATACATCAATATTGATTCGATTTGAGTGTTCTCGGGCGTACCTAGAGAAAATGTTCCTTTCCTTTCCCTACCGAACTAATTTCGATACTACGAGCGGCACTGAAGAGAAGGAAAAAAGATTGAATAGAAAAACTCCCAACAGCCAAGCCACCTCCTAAAGTTATCATGAAGATCTTTCGCCCGTGAAGTAACGTTCGATATGAATCGTAACTACTCAATTCACCTGCAATCCGACAGTCTGAGAAGGCGACAAGGCTACTACTATAATCAACAATCAACGGGCCTATCACCACGTCAAAAATCAAGAAATCTCTCCACACAAAGAATCACCACGATCCAAGATACAAGTTGGCTAAAGACTTGTTGACTTCGAAAAGATTGGAAGTTACAACCTCATGGAAGATGCGACTTGTTCTTTAATCATTGAGCCATTCCACTCGACGTACCTTTCAGAAGCTCAAATCAAAGAGATCACGTCGAATAGATTTTTTTTTTTTTTAAAAAAAAACCCGATATTTGCCTAAATTTAATCCTCCCATCACTAACTCCTGAGATTAGTAGTTGACAAACTTAGGTATTGTGGGCCTGTCGCATAGCTTCGAAGAGAAAAATAGCAAGAGCATGAAGTTCTTAATATAGGGTTCGATTTTCACAATTTTTGGCATTTTGCGAGTACCCTTTTTCGGGTGGAACGTGAATGCGAGAGAGGATGATGGACACTTTTCTTGAGACCCTCCGAACATGTGATTCTGCGATTTCCCCCTCCTCCGAGGGCCAACCCTAAAATGCTATTGGTCCACATTATGACTTTCATGCCCCACCTCCAATTATTGCTCATCCTTTTTTTTTTCTTTTCTTGAAAATAGCATTTCAGGGTTCAAGGGCGAAAATCGACAAGGGTCTTTGCTAACAAAACTCTCGACGCAACCTACTTTCACGGCCGTTGATGCGTCAATTTATCAAATAAGTGAGTGATTACACTCGACATAGAAGGGATGGTGTATGCTGCTCATGTAAAACCGATATTTGTTTGAATTCCCGTGGTAAAGACGTGAAGAAGTACTTTGTACATTGAGCAAATCTCGCATTGCATGCATATATTCAACAAGTGATATTCGAATTTTCCATGTATTGATTGCGCACGACACGAGAGAGCCATAGAGTTTCTTAATTTGATTGCTTAATGAGAGTACTTGTCACAAAAAAGCCTTATTAATTGATGTGCTTTAATTTCGCACGGGATGTAGATTTACGAAGAGACTTCTTTTGATAAGAACAATGTGTTTTTGCTAGTCTTAA
Source organism: Psidium friedrichsthalianum (assembly GCA_019149425.1). Lineage (NCBI taxonomy): Eukaryota > Viridiplantae > Streptophyta > Magnoliopsida > Myrtales > Myrtaceae > Psidium > Psidium friedrichsthalianum. The sequence goes on from JAGVVM010003765.1 coordinate 23,679, forward strand.
TGATGAGATATGAGAAAATATCAAGCTTCAACTGAATTGCATGGGGCCGCCATAGCTCGCATGATGCACGAGATATCACCAGAAAGGACAAGACCAAAAAAAAAAAAAAAAAAAGGAGAAGAGGAAGAAGAAGCTAAAAGCCAATGGTCAACTCCCTTCGAGAATGTGACTTTTGGAGGAGGTACCACGTGACTGATCGTGCCCTGTCGCCCGATGAGCCTAACCGTACACGCCAAGTTCCTCAAAATATTAGTCTTATTCAATTCGATAGATCTTGTTTGCGGACTATATATACAACCATAGTTGTATATGTAGTCTTAGGCAATGTTTTTTTCATGAAAAATGAATAATTTATAAAATATTTTCTTAAAAATAATCGCTCATATCGTATACAAATTAAAATGAATGAATGAAGAACATTTTTGTTGTCCAGATTAATATTGACGCATAAATTGTCGTCGATGATGAAAACATTTCTCGTCAAATAATTATTTCAACCGATATAAGGGATCTTTTTTAGGAAAATGTTTTCCAAGTCATTCATTTTTTGTGAAACATACGGAGCCTTATAATAATTCTTTTCTTCCTCTCCATATAGATTCATATATATTTGACATCTATGATCCATTTGGATCCTTTAGAAAAATGAGTCAATGAAAAAGGTTTTCTACAAAGCTTAAATGCAAGAAATATTTCCTCTTAAAAAATCGAAAATCAATTATCAAAATATGACTAGGTATTGGCCCTCGGGCTAGAAGCTTTGCACTTGGGCACAAAAACTAACGCTAATTCTCAAACCCTTGGTAGAGTGGCCAGGTCCTTGGCGCTCGGGCCCATGTCCATCGAGGCTAGGCTTGGGTCCATTTAGGCCGCACCCAAGACCCCAGCTGTCGTGCTTGAGTCCATTGAGCTCAGGCTAGGACATCAGTGCTAGTGCTCGGAAAGGTAGGCCTTGTAATATCAAACCGAGCTCAGGTCCATTGAGGCCAAACTTTTTTAAAAGAATCTTCAAATTTTTAATATTTGCAATTTTGTTGTAATTTTATGTTTTCCTTGTTTTTTTCTTTTTCTGTTTCCTTTTTCCTCCATCGACCACCAGGCCTCGGGCAAGAATCAAGCTTGTTGGCGGAGGAAGAAGGAAAAAGAAAAAGAAAACAAGAAAAAGAGGGAAAAAAAGAAAGAAAAGAAAAAAAAAAGAGTAAAAATGAGAAATTTGATTTTTTTAAAATACAAAAATTGTCCAAAAGACGGAAAATATTTTTCAGTTCATTCTAGGTCACAACTAATCACGGAAAAATACTATCATTTTCCTTGAAAGACTCCCCTAGAAAATATTTTTTAAAAATGTCACATTTTTCGCGAAACAAACGGAGCCCGAGTGTACATTACTACTCATAATGCTCTCATGTTTCGCAATCTTATATACTAAGTTATACTAATATGTGATAGACACTTGTTAAACATAGTATAATAAGATGGATACATAGCTCAATGATTGTAGATGGTCATCAACCTATCGTATCCTAAGAGGTTGATAAAATACAAGCATAGAAAGAAATATTTGTGCCTAACTTCAGTCAAATACGATGCTGTCAATTTATCTCCAACAGATAGAGGTACCATCTTTGGCTCTTGGCTACATCTACAAGGTCTATCTTCACCTAATTTTGACTTACTATGAATGATATTAACGTTTGGATTCGAACCTACGTTAGAATGGGGGACCTCCGCATGAGTTGAATGCTCTTACAATATGACAATTAGTCTTAAATTCTTAGATACTAATTGACACAGGTTCACTAAAAGTGTATAATGGAGTTAACATACATGCATGCATGCAAACATACATAATCGAGGCGGGCTCAGGTCCATTTAGGTGGCACCCAAGACCTCGACCGCCCGCTTGAGTCCATCGAGTTCGGGCCAGGATACAGTGCTAGTGCCGAAAAGATCGAGGCCGAGCTCAGTCCATCGAGGCCAAACTTTTTTAAATAGTCTTCAATTTTTAGTATTTGTGATTTATTTTTCCTTTTTTTGTCTTTTTCTATTTCCTTCTTCCCCCATCGACCACCAGGGCCTCAAGCAAGATCAAGCTTGTCGGTCAAGCCTCACTCGAGACTAGCAAGGTCAGCCTTCCCCAAGCTGGCAAGGCTCGAGCTCGCTAGATTCGATAAGGCTCACCCCTCGCCTACGGCCTTTCAATAGCCCTCGTCGAAGCCCAGCTATTGGTGGAGGAAGAAGGAAAAAAAAAGAAAAAAAGAAAGAAAAGTAAAAAAAAATAGAGTAAAAATAAGAAATTTGATTTTTTTAAATACAAAAATTGTCCAAAGACGGAAAATATTTTTCAGTTCATTCCATGTTACAGCCATCATCGAAAAATACTATCATTTTCCTTGAAAGACTTCCCTAGAAAAACATTTTTCAAAATGTCACATCTTTCGCGAAACAAACGGATCCTTAGTATACATCACTACTATAATGCTCTCATGTTTCGCAATCTTATATGATGAGTTATGCTAAACATTGTATGATAAGATGGCCACATGGCTCAATGATTGTAGATGGTAATCAAACCTATCGTATCCTAAGAGGTTGATAAGATTCAAGCATAGAAAGAAACATTGTGCCTAACTTCAGTCAAATCCGATGCTGACAATTTATCTCCAACAGATAGAGGTACTATCTTTTGGCTCTTGGCCACATCTACAAGATACTATCTTCACCTAATTTTGACTTACTATGAATGACATTAACATTGGAGTCGAACCTACATTAGAATGGAAACCCTCCACAACGAGTTGAATGCTTTTGCAATATGAACATTAGTCATAAATTCTTAGATACTGATTGACCAGGTTCACTAAAGAGTGTATCATGGATGTTAACATTACAGATTTGGCAAATTATGTGAATTTCCGTCGTATGGAATTAGAGAGATATATATGACAGACATTTGCCTCTTGGTTTTTATTTATTTATTTTTAATATGTATGTATAATGAAACTTGTGAGGAATATATTGTGTGGGGTTTGATTTTACCAGATATTCTTGTTGAAATCGGTTCACGGTCAATAATGAAGCTTGAGTACCTTATTTCTCCAAAAACTGATAGAATGTTAAACCATTACCAAAATCCAAAGTTGAGGAAAAATTACCAAAAAAGTCCTAGATTTATTGCAATTATGTCAATTCAATCCTAATTTTTTTTTTCCAATTAAGTCTTAAATCTTTTCATATTATGCAAATTGAGTCTTTTTGGTCAACCGACGCTAACATGGATAATTTTTTAATAATATTTCATATTTTTTTTCTTCCTTCTTTTCTATTTTTGTAACTCACTATGGCCAGCGAGCTTCGGCAAAGCTCACCAGCCACTAGTCAAGGGCAGCCTCGCCGGCTGCGAGCGAAGGCAGCCTTGCCCACAATTGGCAAGGCCATGGTTGCCTTCACCTACAATCGTGAGTGCCTCGCCCACGTCTGGGTGAGGCCCAACGAGGGCTTCGTGGTCCTCGCCAGAGGTTGGCAGAGCTTTGCTGAAGCTCATCAGCCACACATGTTTATCACTTGTTCGGTTGTATGGTGGAATGTGTGTCCAACACAGATGCGGAGGCAACTAAGAGTGTCCGTGCTTCTTAGCCAGGAATCCATTTTGTTGGTCTACACTACATGATGTGTGTTCAGCTCTCTATATCTTCGAGGGTAAGCGATTTCACGAATTTTAAAGCTCGCTTTTTAGCTGATTCATGAGATTAACTAGTCATATCTTTTATGAACTAAGAATTCATTTAGTCATTTGAGGTTTTGCATATACATATATATGTGCATATGTATTCTTGCCACTGAGCTGACTTTGTATGGGTATATCATGTCAATTCACTTTTTAGATTTACTTGTTTTAGTTGCTTTATAAGATTTGCGTCTTTATCTTGAAGTTATGCATCTCTCTTTCATATGAAATGTAGATTTTCATTTCGACCCACACAACCAAAAAAAAAAAAAAAACAGTTGCAATAGATTTAGTTGGCTTTTTTTTTTTAATAATAATTTTCTCGAATTTGTTATGCTGGACAAGCAATGAATGCTATGATGACAATTTCAACGTATGGTTACGAACGATAATAACGTACGTCTTCAATAAGAAGAGAACATGAGCATCAAAGTCAAAGGTCGAACGGATAGGCGTGCAAGATTCTGCTTCAGATCTCATTCATGTCCTAAAGGGTACCTCGATTTCAAGCGACAAATACCATTGACTTTCACTATGCAATGTCCTAATCTTCTTCCTTTTTCAAATATATTCCTTAGAGTTTGGCTTATGGTTCCCAAACCCAGGAAAAAAAAATTGATGTGTGTACAGTAGATCAAGGAGAGGATCTTTGACTTAGAAAAGAAGGGATAAGAACATGACGTTTACGGTTCAATTTCAATTCTTTTTCCGCTACAATTCCAATTTTATCGAGGTATGGAGGGTCACATGCTTAATAAAAAAAAAAAATTGAGTCTGAGTAATGTCGCTGCAAGTTTTGAGTGGTCGTCAGTTAATTGAAAACAAGGTGTTTAGGAGGAGCAATCAAAGAAGTTAGCGGGTTTCCCTCGGCTATGAATAGCCAAATAATGAATTTCAAGAGTGAATTTGATTAGAAAAAACGCGCAATAATTTATATATTCATTGCCTGATGCCATGCTTAACCAAGTTCTTAGAAGTTAGGTTGCAATTTAATATCGCACGTCCTTAGCAATAATCACCGGACAAGAACTGCCGAACGCTTGAGGCAGATGAGTGACGCGGTCAGGACAAAGGCGCTTTTGAGCTAATGCTTGATTTCATGAGCAAAGACATCAGAATCGTTCGTACCTCGCCACGCCAAATTAGCGATCGGAGAATTGAATTCGCCGAGATGACTTCACGGCGAAATTACCAAGTGTTACCGGAGTTGGCACACCGGCTTTCGCGGGTTGGCAGGGGACGTGTATTAACGGGGCGGGAGGCTAGGACTTAGCAAGAGAGCGTCGATGCAAATCGCTTTCTTGCAAGAATGTGCTCAAAAGAGGTGAGCCGACACGTTCAGCTCCGGCACGATGAATTAATTGTGCGGGTCGGGATGCGTGAGTCGAGATATGCAGACTAATTCCTTTCTTCTTTTTCCGGGTTTTGCTGGAAGTGGATGTGCAATGGAGCTACGAAGTTTGGTTCAGTCTGCATCAAATCTGGAATTGAGTACTGAACTAACTTAAGCCTTAGGCAATATTACCCTATTCTCTGGTTTTGACTGTGAAGTGAACCTAATATTTCAATTGTGTTTGCCAAAACTTGCAGGCTTCTTTTCTCATCTCTGGCCTTGATGATCTGTACCTAATTTCTGAGACCCTTTTCCTCATAAACAGCATTCCTTGTTCAAACCCATTCGCGCCAAACCGGCGAAAGGCGTGCTTATTCGGGTAACTTCGAGCGACTTTCGCAACCTGCTTTTTGCCTGCGAATAGTACAGTTGAAAGATCGATAGTCTCCCAAGAAGAAGGAAAGGAAGAATCTCAGAGTTACTTTCGGCGGCGAAAGAGGGGAATCATATAATCGACTGCATAACCGTCGTCGCGCGTCTCGTTCGGCTACATATGATGGCGACATCGATTTTTCGGAATCATGAGGACTCGATTCTCTAATCCTGTCGGGTCCCTCCCTGCGCTATCTCGAGAGCGGCGAGCTTTGTAATCGATGAACAGGTCGATCTCATCCGATGATAGAATTTCTTACATCTGAGTTTGTTTTGGCGGGGTGATAACCGCAGCCCTTGTCTCGACCCCGGCTTCTTGATTGATATCACACATTCTGAGTTTGGTTTTCTCAATGAACTTTGTCGTGCAAGTCGTCGTCGCCTTTAAACTTCGATGAACTTCTCATGGGTTCAGCAGAAATTGCCCAAAAGAAAGACAGAATGGGCGAGAGTCTAGTTGGTTTTCCCTGGAAGCATATATCCAAAGACATAAGGATTGGATTTTTCCTGCAATCAACACGGGAGCGGTCGGACACGTGTTGGCCGACACGTGAGCAGCTCTCCGAACAAGCTAGCAACACTCGAATCCAACATCTCAACGAGCCATTTCGACAAGCATGGGGTCAATTTTTAAACATTTTCAATAATCAGTGGTCAAAATTGTATATATATTTTTAAGTCAATTTTAAGCATTTTCATTTTATACTCTTTTATATTATTTATCTATTTGTGATTTGAATCAAATTAATTTAATAGAAATAATCATAAAAAATAATTTATCATGTATATATTAAAGGAAAAATGACACAAATGATCTATGAACTTTGATTCAATATAGTATAATCCCTGAACTTTATAGACTAATATGGTCCCTAAACTTTTCACCCAATATGCAATGTGGTCCATGAATTTCTAATTTAACCAATATGATCTCTGAACTTTCGGAATATGTTTAATTTATTTCCTGAACTTGAATAAATGGAACGACTATATTGAACATCTTCATATAGTTCATATAGTTCAGCGCCTAAGTTGAACATGTTCCAAAAGTTCAGGTTCACATTAGTTAAATAAAAGTACATGGGTTACATTGCATATTGAGTTAAACTTCAAGGATCATATTGGTCAAATTAAAGTTCATGAACTATATTGCGTGTGGAGTCAAGTTCAGAGATTATTTGTGTCATATTCTTATATTAAAATAAATATTTAATATACAACGTGTTCCAACATCTTTATTATCTTTTTTTTCTTTTTTTTCTTTTTTAATAGAAATGACGTATCAACATGTTATATCGTGTCACTGTCGCAGTGCATGGGACGCGCGTCTGAGATTAGAGGCTTCGTTTGATGGCCAGCTTGGCCCAACGTATCAAGTTATCAACCGTGGACCTGCAGTGCTCAAGCTTTGGCTGGATTCTCCATGATCGAGTCAGACTGCTTCCGCCCTTACTCACCAACTCGTCTCAACTCCACTGAGAAGCACCGCAATGACGTATCAACATGTTATATCGTGTCACATGTCGCAGTGCATGGGACGCGCGTCTGAGATTAGAGGCTTCGTTTGATGGCCAGCTTGGCCCAACGTACAAGTTATCAACCGTGGACCTGCAGTGCTCAGCTTTGCTGGATTCTCCATGATCGAGTCAGACTGCTTCCGCCCTACTCACAACTCGTCTCAACTCCCTGAGAAGCACCGCAATGAAGATTGCTTCGATTGATGACCGCGGTCTTTCTTCTCGAGCAGAAAAAGCTCGAGCCACTTCCTAGCTGCTCATCTATGGCAGCCCCGTTCCCGCACCGACTCCGCAACTGCACTTCCTTCATCCCGCAGGAGACATCCATGGCCTTACCCGGATCCCTGCATTCGGTGCACGCACTTAATCGCCACACCGTCATCGAAAACCCTTTCCTCTCAATATATGCATGAGCACAACTGAAATGATCCAAGACTTAGTTGACTTTCGCCACCTTCCATTTGCATCTCCGGGAGCAAATCCAAGGCCTGCCTTTTGACTCCCGCACTGGGTGTACCCTGCAATCCTTGCATTCCAAGCAATGGGTACTGCTTCGCCGTGCGGCGACATCACGCCATTTTCACACGAAAGCTCGCCATCGCCATTTGACACGCGGCACATCAGGATCAAGAATCCCTCCAAAGACCCTACGACAAGGATCTATACAGTGTGAAAAACCGAGCTCCAGATACCCAAAAATTAACCGCCGCTTCGAACATGCAGGTCACTCTGGAACCCGTGTTCGATCAGCATTTCTACTGACCGATTCCCTTGCCTCACTCTCCAGAAACCGCTGGCAGGCACAAATGAAGAAATCGGAAGCAACAAAACAGTAGACACCACGCGGAAGTCACAGGTAAAAGTGAGCTTTTTTTCAGGGTTGAGCTCTGGGAGTGAACTCTGGAGTTTAAGCTGAACAGAGTCGCGTACTCCCATCTATAGAAAAAACCGGATTCGAATGTCTGAGGTTTTGAGGTCAAAAAGGCAGCAAATTTCATTTGCCTAGCATTCGCGGCAAATTATATATGCAAAGCGTATCCTTTTCGAATACAAAATTCTGCGACGGGACAAAATTGTGCACTTCTTTCTTATACGAAAATTGAATACACATTGATTTGCACATGCAGACATCACATTCAGAAAGAAAGAATCAGACCAGAGACTAGCACGAACTGTTCTAACAGACGATGAGTACCAGGGAAAGGGGGAAAAGAAAGGGAGGGGGAGGGAAAAGGAGGAGGAGAGGGAAGGGGAGAGGAAAAGAAAAGAGGAGGAAGGAAAAAAAAAAGGGGGAAGGATTTCGTATAGAAAATTGAATACACATTGATTTGGCACATGCAGACATCATCACATTCAGAAAATAAAGAATCAGACGCAGAGACTAGAATGCCAAACTCTTAACTAGTCAATAGACTAATTATTATATACTAACTAAGAA